>WBZZ01005818.1:5000-7500 GCA_019918135.1 Paulinella micropora | reverse complement strand
TATCTATCTATCTATCTATCTATCTACCTACCTACCTACCTACCTACCTACCTACCTACCGACCTACCTACCTACCGACCTACCGACCTACCGACCTACCTACCTACCTACCTACCTACCTATCTATCAGGTCTAGCTCATTTTTGCGAGCACATGCTGTTCATGGGCACGGCGAAGTACCCCGATGAGAACGAGTACTCACGCTTCCTTAGCGAGGTATTTATGTCCTTCATGCATGCATACATACATACATACATACATACATACATACATACATACATACAGCATGGCGGGCACTCCAACGCCTTCACTGGCATGGAGCACACCAACTTCCACTTCGAAGGTAGAACTAGTAGTAGTGTTGTTGTTGTTGTTGTTGTTGTTGTTGTTGTTGCTGTTGCTGCTGTCGTCGTTGTTGTTGTTGTTGTTGTTGTTGTTTATTGTTGTTGTTGTTGTTGTCGTTGTTGTTGTTGTTGTTGTTGTTGTTGTTGTTGTTGCTATTAGTATTGTTGTCTTTCATGTCGTGTCATTTCCGGTTGGCCGTGAATGACCTTCCTCCGCTTCTTCATGCACTACTGCCTTTTTCTAGTCATGCCTGAGCAGCTGCACGAGGCGCTCGACCGCTTCGCGCAGTTCTTCATCTCGCCGCTCTTCACAGAAAGCTCCACCGAGAGAGAAATCCAGGCCGTCGACAGCGAGAACAAGAAGAATCACCAATCTGACCCCTGGAGACGGTTCCAGCTGCGCAAATCCACGGCAAACCCGGCGCACCCCTTCAGCAAGTTCGGCTCGGGCAACTTGGCCACCCTGCAGACGCAGCCGCTGAAAAAAGGCATAGACGTGCGACAGGCCCTGTTGAAATACTACCAGGTATGTATGTATGTATGTATGTGCATCCATGCATGTATGTATGTATGCATGCATGTGTGTATATATGTATGTATGTATGTATGTATGTATGTATGTTGTATGTATGTATGTATGTATGTATGTATGTATGTATGTATGTATGTATGATATGTATGATATGTATGATATGTATGTATGTGTGTATGTATGTATGTATGCATGTATGTATGCATGTATGTATGTAAGTATGTATGTATGTATGCATGTATGTATGTAAGTATGTATGTATGTATGCATGTATGTATGTACGTACGTACGTACGTACGTTACGTACGTGCGTGCGTACGTACGTACGTACGTACGTGCGTGCGTACGTATGTACGTGCGTGCGTGCGTACGTGCGTGCGTACGTACGTGCGTGCCTGCGTACGTACGTGCGTACGTACGTACCTACCTACGTACCTACCTACGTACCTACCTACGTACCTACGTACGTACCTACGTACGTACGTACGTACGTACCTACCTACCTACGTACGTACCTACGTACGTACGTACGTACGTACCTACGTACGTACATACGTACCTACCTACCTCCGTACCTACGTCCGTACCTATGTCCGTCCGTACGTCCGTACCTACGTACGTCCGTACGTACCTAACGTACGTACCTAACGTACGTACCTAACGTACGTACGTACCTAACGTACGTACCTAACGTACGTACGCTAACGTAACCTAACGCAACCTAACGCAACCTAACGTAACCTAACGTAACCTAACCTAACGTAACCTAACGTAACCTAACGTAACCTAACGTAACCTAACGTAACCTAACGTAACCTAACCTAACGTAACCTAACGTTAGGTACCTAACGTACGTACCTAACGTACGTACCTAACGTACGTACGCTACGTACGTACGCTAACGTACGCTAACGTAACCTAACGCAACCTAACGCAACCTAACGTAACCTAACGTAACCTAACCTAACCTAACCTAACGTAACCTAACTAACCTAACGTAACCTAACGTAACCTAACGTAACCTAACCTAACCTAACCTAACGTAACCTAACGTAACCTAACGTAACGTACGTACGTATTACCGTAACGTAAACCAACGTACCGTAACGTACCGTACCGTACGGTACCGTACCGTACGGTACCGTACCGTACGGTACCGTACCGTACCGTACGGTACCGTATGTACGTACGGTACCGCACGTACGTACGTACGTATGTACGTACGTCGTACGTCGTACGTAGGCATGTACGTATGTATGTATGTATGTATGTATGTATGTATGTCAGTGTTTAATTCATATTAAATGTGTTATCTGTATGTATGTGATGTACGGTTAGGAGTTCTACTCAGCCTCGGTGATGGCTCTGTGCGTGCTGGGCAGAGAAGAGCTTGACACACTCGAGGCGTGGGTCTGTAGCTACCTATCTACCTAGCTATCTATCTATCTATCTATCTATCTACCTACCTACCTATCTATCTATCTATCTATCTATCTATCTATCTATCGATCGATCGATTTATCTATCTATCTATCTATCTATCTATCTATCTATCTATCTATCTATCTATCTATCTATCTATCTATCTATCTATCTATCTATCTATCTATCTATCCATCCATCC
>WBZZ01005817.1:65000-66199 GCA_019918135.1 Paulinella micropora | reverse complement strand
TATTCCGGTTTTAATGTTGTAGTAGGATAAGGAATATGGAGGAAAAGCTAGGAAGCTTGGACCCCCATATGACCTTAAAACCTACATTTTACACTTAACCGTTTACCGGCGTGGAGAGGGTTATTAGGATGCAGAATACACAGTTGTGTAGCATCCATATGGAATAACCTCCCACATTAATAGCGTTGACCCGATCCTTCTACAGTACATGTAGTAACCGTTTGAATTTTTGGAAAAAGGTCACGGCAAAACCGTGAAATTTGGCCTTTTTTCCCTGTGACTGGGAATTTATGGCTAAATAAGGGAAAACGCACTTATGGGTTGTGGCTTGTGGTGTGTTTTGGCATTTGTGCAGGTTACGGACGTAACGCATCATGTCAGGGAACCAGTCAAAGGGACACTCCGGTTTGACCGGTGTTTTCCCTCTGGCTTGTTGTTTGGGTTCATTCCTGACAACCCTTTCTGTAATAGAAGTGGTCGTTAGTAGTGAACCAGTTGTGTTCAATTATTAAAATTCCTTTGTTACTTTTTCATTGAGCTCGTAAGGGTAGACCTCTGGTCTTAATACATCTTGAAAGGCCTCGGCAGCCAGCCTGTGACTGCTAGCCTGACCAGACCAGCCGATCATGAATCAGGTACAGATATTTGTATTTCACTTTCAGTGTCTCAGCTTACATATCATATTATTTTTGTCACATAGATACCCCTCTACGGGAAGCGCTGACAAATTTTTCAATCCATATTACCGAGTAGTAGAATAATTAATAGTTCAGATAGGTCTCATCTCATGGTAGATTAGCTAGTACAATCAGGTTCACTTCATATATTATCAGTATATTCGGATCATCTGGTATACCGCATATAACGACTCAGTACTATATATGTAACTTGTTTATGCTATGCATGTATTACATATTCATCTTACTACCACTCACAACTTGGCATAGGATAAGGTGTGGGTAGGCCATAATCTTCTTCTCGTCGATCAGGCCTGACTTGACTGGGGGGCGCTGCCCTGTGTGTAGTCTAACTGATATACACTTGCCCCAGCAAGTTGGGTAGCCACCGTCGACCGCCATTATCTCTTGGAGAGAGTGAGGGTAAGAGTGAGTATGTTTTGAGTCTGTGTTTTTATAATTTTCACAGAACAGTTAATAGGACCTCCTTGCTCCAGGGGGTGTGTTAGAGCATATTATACA
>WBZZ01005817.1:50000-52500 GCA_019918135.1 Paulinella micropora | reverse complement strand
CCCTAGTACCAGGCGGGGCCAGGGCTCGTTCCATAAGCGCCCCTTGCAGAACGAGCTCCCACCTCCATTACAGAGGACCCAGTAAGCAGATGGAGTTTCGAGACTGTTCGACAGTCTAGTATAAACCGACAGAGCACTGTGGGTTTTATTCCGGGCTCAACAAGCGAGAAAGGGCACCCTGAGGGAACAGGATTGTGCTTCCCGTCGCAATTTCGGCATGTGACTTATAGGCGTATGGCTAGGCACACATAAGGCACCCACCACGGGCCCAGCACACCCACACCATCCCCTAATTCTCTGTCTGTCGACAGATGGCACCCATTTCAAAAAACCAAGCCCAAGGGATGGTCAGTGACATCTCAAGTGGCCTTGGTTCACTCGGTGGAGTAAGTGATGAGATCAACAGATATGTTTGGTCTATCAGCTCTGCATATCCGAAGACATAGGCATCCATTCCACCCCGCCGCCAATCGGCGACTGGGTAGCGGGCTGGAGATAGATAGATAGATAGATAGATAGATAGATAGATAGATAGATAGATAGGTAGATAGATAGATAGATAGATAGATAGATATAGATAGATAGATATATAGGTAGGTAGGTAGGTAGGTAGGTAGATAGATAGATAGATAGATAGATAGATAGATAGATAGATAGATAGATAGATATCGATCTATCAATCGATCGATCTATCTATCGATCTATCTATCGATCGATCTATCGATCTATCTCTCAATCAAACCTATTTATCTATCTATTTACTTATTGTTGACCTATTTATTAGCACTATCTCCTTCGGCACAAGGTGTGAAGTGAGTGTCTTACCTACCTACCTACCTACCTATCTATCTATCTATTAGAATTCTGCCCTTCGGACCAAGGTGAAGGGCTCATCTTTGGAAATTAAGATTTTCTCCTACCTACCTACCTAACCTCCTACCTACCTACCTACCTACCTGGATATCTTGCTAGCCATTTATCGTTCACCTGCTTATTGGCGCTTTCCCCTTCGGCCCAAGGTGTGAAGTGCTCATCATCGGAAATAATTAAGAGTTTCTCCTACCTACCTACCTACCTACCTATCTATCTATCTAGCTAGCTAGCTAATTTATCGTTCACCTTTTTATTGGCGCTATCCCGTTCGGCCCAAGGTGTGAAGTGCTCAACATCGGAAATAGTTAAGAGTTTCTCCTACCTACCTACCTACCTACCTACCTACCTATCTATCTATCTAGCTAGCTAGCTAATTTATCGTTCACCTTTTTACTGGCGCTATCCCCTTCTGCCCAAGGTGTGAAGTGCTCATCTTTGGAAATTAACAATTTGTGCTTCATCAGCCATGACACCTACGTATGTATGCATGTATGCATGTATGTATGTACGTACGTACGTACGTATGCATGTATGTATGTATGTATGTGTGTGTGTGTGTGTGTGTGTTTGTATGAACGTATGTATGTATGTATGTATGTATGTATGTATGTATGTATGTATGTATGTATGTATGTATATATGTATGTATGCATATGTATGTATGTATGTATATGTATGTTATGTATGTACGTATGTATGTATATGTGTGTGTGTCTGTGTGTGTGTGTGTGTATGAACGTATGTATGTATGTATGTATGTATGTATGCATATGTATGTATGTATGTATATGTATGTATATATGTATGTATGTATGTATGTATGTATGTATGTATGTATGGTTGTATGCATGTGTGTGTATGCATGTGTGTGCGCGCGCGCGCGTGTGTGTGTGTGTGTGTGTGTGTATGTATGTACGTATGTATGTATGTATATAATGTATGTAATGTATGTTATGTATGTGTATGTATGTATGCATGTGCATGTATGTATGTATGTATGTATCTATGTATGTATGTATGTATGCAAGTATGTATTTATGCATAATGCATGTATGTCTATCTATCTTATAAGTTCATGTTTGGTCACTTTCGCCTCTTTGGAGGCGGATGTATGTATGTATGTATGTATGTATACATTTATGCATGTATGTATGTATGTATGTTATGTATGTACGTATGATTAATATGTATTGATGTATTAATATGTAGTAATATGTGTGTTAGTGGTACGAGTTCATGATTGGACACGTTGGCCTCCTCGGCGGCCGCGGAGATTTTTTTCACTTCCTCAGATGTGTTGTTACCCATAGCCAACCTTAAGGGGGGGGGGGGGGGAATGATGATGATGATGATAATAATAATAATAATAATAATAATAATAATAATAATAATAATAATTAATAATAATTAATAATAATAATAATGATGATGATGATGATAATAATAATAATAATAATAATAATAATAATAATAATAATAATAATAATAATAATAATAATAATAATAATAATAGTACTAGTAGTAGCAGTAGTAGTAGTATTGGTAGTAGTAGTAGTAGTAGTAGTAGTAGTAGTAGTAGTAGTAGAAGTAGTAGTAGTAGTAGTAGTAGTAGTAGTAGTAGTAGTAG
>WBZZ01005817.1:10000-45000 GCA_019918135.1 Paulinella micropora | reverse complement strand
ATCATCATCGTCGTCTGCGAGACTCCGCTTGGTTGCAGCAATATCAACATATTTTCCTGTGTGGACAAGGTGCAGCTCCATTCACCTCGAAGCTCGGCCTGTGGACAATACATGCACAGTGCAGTAGCAGGGGCCCCGGCGCCTAGCACTATCATACCAGGACCCGGCAAATGCCTGAGCGATTCCCCACGCCGCCGTGCCAAGAAATAATCATTGGAACCGGCGAATTCCGAACTTGAATTTGAATGGGCTCGGACAACCACCGACCTGATTTTGTGATTTGGACTCCACGAACGAAGATCAGAGATCTTGGCGGTATTATTTAATAATACAATGCTACAATAATAATCAATTTATTAATTTAGGTGATAAACAATTCATAGTCAGTATGGAAATCATCATCGTATTAATAATGCTGTTCTATCGGTGGCACCGTACTCAGCGGCCGGCCAGGCCAGGTCGCCGGCGGCCGTCGCCCGCTGTTTACAAATCATCTCATACTTAAATTGACAGGATATACAGGAAGCTAAGAACAAAAAGTTTTCAGAACATGTTGATACTTTGTAAAATCAAATTACCATACTTGTTTTGATAAGTTAGGAAAATTGAATTGCTAGCCGTTACAACTGTTTTTTTACTGTTTAGTTGATTTTTGGTAACTTTTTGGTTTTTTGTTGTTTTTGCTTGGTTTTTTTTCGAAATTTCATAGAAACTTATGTTTTATTTAATACATATTATGATCAAGTTAACAATATTCTTTTTGGATTACATTGAATTTTCAAATTTGAATCAAATTCAACTTGAAAATTTCAAGTTGTACATTAAGTGGTAAGTAGTCTAGTGACTACTTCATGACTGTGTCTATGGCTGCGATTTCTAAGCCAACGCACTGGTTTTATCATCAGTGCTTCAAAATCAATGTAAATATGTTGAAAAAGCCTCGTATTAATATTATTTCATGCATACTTCATACTCCGTGAGTACTAGTATGTATAACGACTACAAATGAATGGCAAGTATTATGAGTGTCACAGTGACTAGTGTAAAACAGGCGGGGTCACTCACTCTGAAGTCTAAGCTTCCGCACCGGTTTTATGCTTCAAAAACATTATAAATATGCTAAACAACGGCTGGTATTAATATAATTCCATGCATACTTCAAGTACTCCGTGAGTATGTATAACGAATACAAGTGAGTGGCAAGTATTCTGAGTGTCACAGTGACTAGTGTAAAACAGGGTCACTCACTCTGAAGTAAGCTTCCGCACTGGTTTTATGCTTCAAAAACATTATAACTTATGATATGCTGAAAAAGCTAGTATTAATATTATTCCATGCATACTTCAAGAAGTCAGTGAGTATGCATAACGACTACAAGTCAGTGCACGTGGCAACTAGTCACTGTACTAAGTAGTCACTGCTCCGGTTTCACTAGTCACTGTTTTATCACTAGGTTATATACTAAGTTAAAACTGGAGCACAATTATAAACAAATATTATTTATTAGTTATTAAGTTTCAATATAGCTATTGCAACATTGATACAGATATAGTATCAATCAATATTGATACAGATACAATATCAATAGCAAAGATCATGAGTTGGTATTGTAGTTCATTAGCTACAACTTCATGGCTTGAGCCATATGAGTAGTCAGCGTTTGTGTTTGTGTTTGGAGCAAGAATGACGAGAAGGAGTTGAAGTTTTCCTCGATTCTTCATCTGAATCGCTACACTCATGGCGTCTGCGACGGTGGGCTCGTGACGAAGAAGAGTAAGAACGCGATCGCGATCGCGATCGCGATCGCTTCCTTGCAGCTTTCTCTGCTGCCTTCTTTGCTTTCTCTAATTCAGCTACAACATAAAATGAGTCACGCTGCAGTCAAATAAAATAAAAAAATAATACCTTTGTATTTGTCAGCATCTTCCTGCACTTCGGCGGCCTTGTCTTTACAAGCAAGCTAAGAAGTCTGCAAAAGAGTGGGAGGAAAAGGCTGGCAAGTGGAAAGGATAGACAAGTGGCAAGTGGAGTCAGCATTTGCTTTCTCCAGTTGAGTTTGCAATGAAGTAACCTGTTGCTGAACATTTTCCAACTCTGCTCCATCGTTCTCCACCTCCTGAAATCGCTTGACCAAGTTGTCATATTCCTAACAAATTGTTACGTTGTCATGTAGCTGCATGCAAGTTTTAATATTATGTAAGACCTGCTTCATTGCTTGTTTGCCTTTTTGAAAATGCGCCCTTGCCTTGCAAGTGCAAACGCAGTAAGAGCACACACTTGAAAACAGAAATACTGAAAAAATCGTGTACCCTTTCTGCGTAGGCCAAAGTTCGTTTGCTTTCCGTAAGTTGCTTCTTCATATCCTGAACCTGTTGCGCAAGTTGCGTAGCTTCATTGGTAGCATCAGCCAGCTTTCCTTCAATTTCAGTAATTTTGATTTGGTTTGCTGACTGCACATTCTTCAGTTCGCGCTGCAAAGCGAACTTAGCAGCACGCTCCGCGTCGAAGGTTGCCATCGTATCCTTGAACAGCTGCTGAGCTTCCTTATCGTCAATTTCAAGCTTTAACACGTTCGCTTCCGCTGCTTGTAATTGTGCTTTCACTTTGACCAGCTCTTGCATGATGACGTTGCCACGCTGATCATTAGCTTCTTGCTTGCTCGGCTCACTTGCAATCTTGTTACTTCCAAGCTGATCCGCCGAGTGCTTCAAAAACTTACTGAGTGCCGGCACCAGCTGCGCACTGCACGTCTCATTCGTCTCACTGAAAAGTGCCAGTGCATCTTTGCTTTCGTAAAGGATTGCTTGAAATTTCTCAGGAGCTACATCGTGGACCCATTCCTTCCGGATTGAAATAACCCTGAGGTTGCTTCTTTTACTTATGTATGCTACGAAGAAAAAAATATAAGTTCTCGCGTTGACGATGCTTGCTGTAATACGAAGAACAAAGCCCAACCAGACATGAGTATCGTCGTGCTTAAGTGCATCCTTCCTGCTATCGCTACGTACCGCTGCGGTAATAAACCACACGGCAGTACCTGGTTTCATTTTCTTTTCGTTGACGGAAACCTCCTCTAAAAAAACGGTTCTGTTTCCTCCTGCCTCCCCACTTACCAACTTTCCACGGAGGACGTCGTAATCTCGTGCACGTCTGCCTGATGGTTGATTGCTGGGTCCAGGGCGAAACAGTGACTCATTTCCAGGATGAGAGAAAGCCACCTACCACAGCATGAAAATTCAAAAAAATGACAACGCAAAAACAAAGCAAAACCTTGATTGTTGTTCTATTATTCAACACCGACCCCTCCTCCAATGATACAAATGTATCTCCCAAGCAGATGAAGGACGCAAGTTGCTCCTTGCGCTGAATGTTCTCCCCAACGGGCAAAGTTACCGCCACGGGAGAAAGAAGCATGGCAACTGAAGTAACAGATGCTCTACCTTCATTTCGGGGTTGCTTTGAGTAGAGGCAACGTCGGATTGGTTGGTTGCAGTTGCAACTGCAGTAGTAGCCTTGGGCTGCAACAGCGAGTTTGAAAACTTCATTGGGAGGATCCACTTGGCGGGGTTGCATTTCTATTGCAGGCCCTATAAAAAAAAACCAAACAAAGCAAAAAAAAAAAAAAAAAAAAAAAAAAAAAAAAAAAAAAAAAAAAAAAAAGTTATAAAAAAAACAATAGATCATGATTATTAGAGGTGACCTGTATTCCAGTTTTCAACAGAATTGGACGCAGAACCAGAATGAGATTGCTGGGAACTAGAGATGTCCGACATACCGTTGTCATTGACACGCTTGACAGTAGATGATAACCCAGAACTCGTCGTGAATTTTTGCAAATCCACGACTTCGTCTGGGTTGTTGGAGCCTTCCTATTGATAGTAGATACAAAGAAACAAAAAAACCAAATAGCCTTATATAGCACACTACAAGAAACATATATACATCATTGAATTACCTTTTGAAGTCTCCTACAGTCTCCTCCACCTACCACATACAAGTGTGGCATGAGTAAATCTCTTTGGATGAAAGTGTGCTTTTCTGAAAACACATTCAATTTTTGGACAAAATTTTTTGACACATGTACACTAGATTATACTCCTATGTGGTAAAGGAGTTAGTGGTCATGACCGCTCTTTTACAACTTTAAATTATTTCTTACATTTGCTAACAAATCATTTTGACTTTCAACCTTCATCACATCGCTTTCATTTTGTTTATCGTAAGCAATGTATTTTATGAGTGATTTATTGAATGTAAGTCCCTCTATATCAATTCCGTCAAAAATTTCCAACAAATCATTTTGACTTTCAACCCTCATCACATTGCTTTCATTTTGTTTGTCGTAAGCAATGTATTTTATGAGTGATTTATTGAATGTAAGTCCCTCTATATCAATTCAGTCAAAAATTTTATTCTGAACCTCAAATCCAAATTCTTTTCTATTTTCCTTCCTCCAACTATAAATAATTTTAATTCTTTTTCTTTTTTTACCTGCTTAAGTCTTCTCTTTTGTCGTGCCAATCTGTCAATTTCAATGTTGTTGCTCTCTTTGTCAAGTCTTTTTTAGCATAATATCAATGGTGGACAACTTTACCAAGTCTGGTTGTTTTTTTCAATTAACAAATCAATTTCCATGTCAATTTTATTTACTCTTTCTTGGCTTATTATTTTGACTTTCTTCAGTTGGTCTCTCCCTCGTCTGTTTGTCTCATAAATCTTTAGCCAATCCTCCTTCGTCCTGTCTCCTTTCGTGATAAGACTTTCACTCATTATCAAATTCTGCACCACTGCACCAACGCACTAGCGCACTGGGGTCGTGGCGTCGGCAAGAAAAAAATAGGTTTGAAATTTCCAAAATTTCATTATCTATTACCAATTTGTCCTGTCCGCCTTATTTTTTCCACTTTTTTCCAGTCTAGATTTTTTTCCAGAAAATTCCTCGTTTGCTGACACACAAAAATTGCATTTTTATCACAATTGAGTAAAATGTTTTTCCTCGTTCTTTTTTGTTCTGCGACTTTTTTTTTCAGAATTCCCAAAATGGCTAAGACAAAAAGACCAAACCCTTGCTGTTTTTGTGTGTGTGCAGATGGCTGACGAACCTCCCGCCCCAAATGAACCAGAGCAACCCCGCCAAGAAAACCCAGAAGTCAAGGTATGTTTGTTGTTAGTTTTGTTTTCTCATATAATTTTTTACAGACTTTGGCAGAAAATTTGGGGGATTTACGCATAGGGCGCATCGTTGCGGGGGGTATTCCGAGTAAAGTAGGTGGTAATAAGGTATCACCTGCCAAAGTTCCAAACATCGATAGGAAGAATCAACCAATAATAAGTAGCACTAATTATTGGGTTCAGCTGGACAAGAAGAATGGAACTGCTTTACTGTTCAGTCATGAGAACGATGGAATGCCAGTCGTCAAATTGAATAGATTTAAGACTGAATTGCGAAAGGGTCAAGTAGCAGAAATATTTGTAGTTGAGTTCACGGATGGTTCGTTGAAACTGTTTCGTCTTTGGGATAACATCGATTCCATCGCCAACTTCTTCGGTCTTACGATTAAGACCGCCTACAGGGTCATATTTGATTAAAAGTTATTAATTTCTGAGCCTACCGTCTCTTTGCAAACTTTTAATCATTTTTAAAGGAGACGCGAGGTTCAGAAAAATATTCTAATCAAAGGTCAAGTATTACTTTTGCATCCCTCTCTCTTTTACTTGTTCTGATGTTTTCTGGTTCTATTTCTTCTCTTTTAAGTAGTTCTTTTGTCTTTTCCTTTATAATTTCTTTCGTTTGTTGTTTTATGTCTTTCTCTTCGTCAATAGGTTTTGTAAAATCTGTTTTCAATAAATCCCTCGGACTTACGAGTTCATCGTTATTTAATATTAACTTAAATCCGGAACGGCCTTTGACTTTATACATAATTTTACTGAAAGTCTTTCCTCCTTTCGCAAACATTAGCTTTTTGTTTTCCTTACGAACACTATCTCCGATATTGAATTCATTAATAAGGTTATCACGAGTTATAGTCTGTTTATTTTTATCTCTTCTAGCAAAGACGTCCACTAGTCTAGCCTGAATTCCCCTATGTAATTTGTGATTATAAGCATTAACCATGTCTTGAATATAACTTACCCAGTCAAAATTTCTATTAGTTTCAAATAATAAATCTAACCACCTTCTAATACTCCTTATAACTCTATCTACCACGGCGAGCGCTCTGTGGTCCCCTACATCAACCACATCGTGCTTAATACCATTTTGAATAAAATAATCACGAGTAGCACCTTTATATTCTCCTCCGCTGTCGGTTGTAATTGATTTAGGTTTATAAGGTATAAATTTCAAAGCATAATAAACTTCTTTCGCTGTTTTATTTTTTAATGGAATGATTATTAAATATCTTGAATGACAATCAATCCAAACAAGCATCCAAGCATATCTTTTATTTCCTTTCTTATCTTTTATCTTACTCATATCTGCTAAGTCTAAGAAAACTTGGTCTTATGGATTATCAACCCATATAGTATTCCATATTTTCGGGTTCTTTTTCTGGTGGTGTATTTCAAGGGCTTCTTCTTCTTTTGTTTTAACTACTTCTCCCGTAGGTGTGTCTTCTAATTGACTATTACGATTTTGGTTATTAATAATTGTATGTTTATTGTCCATTTATATACAAAATATGAAAATATTTTTTATATATACAATCAGCAGACCGTAAAAGTCCTGAGAAAAGTATTAGGCGAAGAAAAACGGAGACGATGTCCGAAAATTAGTAAATTAAAAAAGGCAGAACTGCTTAAATTGTTGGAACATTATGGAATGATGGTTTCTGCAAAGAAAAAATTTAAGAAAACTACGAAACCACCACCTAAGTTTAAACCTTCGGAAAAAAAACAATCCGCTATTAAGCCAACCAATGACATTTCATTAAGTGGAGATACAATGAGAGAGATTGAAAAACTAAACAATGATTTAAGAAAATTTAGTGATGATGTTAATGATATACCTTTATACAGAAAAATAAGGAAAGGAACAAAGAAAGAAACTTTTGATGAAATTCAAAATATTCAAAGTATTTTGAATGAAAGACGAAATGAACTTATAAAAAGGATTAAGAATTTTGAAAAAAAGAATGTAAAATATCTTGAAGAAATAGATTATATTTTTATCAATACAACTACAATTAACAACAAATTAAAAACTATATTGAAAAACTATAGAAAAGATAAGTGGGATTAGAATTTTAAGAAACATTTTTCAACATCATTATTTTTTCTTTCTTAGCACCACCAGAAGATTGATTATATACTTTTACACTCACACTGCTTGATTTCTTACCTTTCCCTTTCTTAGGTTTCGGTTCTTCTTCTTCACTACTCTCGCTTTCACTTTCTTCACTCTCTGGCTCTTGGTTCTTACTCTTCTTCTTTTCTCTCTTAGTTTCCGCTTTCGCTCTTTTGATTTTCATGTTAGCCATCTTTTCTGCGATCAGGTCAGTAAAATCAACCTCATCCTCACTATCACTGCTCTGCTCTGGTGTGTCATCTTGGTCCTTCTCATTAATGATATCGTTAGCCACATTTTATTTTCTATCTCTGCCAATCTTCGTTCCATATCTTCATCTTCACTTTTGACCGCATTTCGGTATTGTTCCAAAACCTTTTTGGCATGTTCAATTTTTCGTTGTTTCGCTTTCGCTTTTATTCCTTCCACAGCACTTCCCCAGTTCTTACGACTTGCTTCGGGAGACGGCATTTATACTAAGATTATTATATTTTAGTATTTTTTAAATAAATAAATAAATAAATAATATAATGTCCCAATATAAATCATTACTTGGCCTTAATGAGTTGGCTGTTGATAGTCTAAACATACTTAACTTAGACTTAACGAACACAAACATAGTCGGTCTTAATACAGACAGAGTGCCAGAAGATTCCGACCCCGTAAATCTTTATTACACTGACGACCGATTTGATACACGACTGGCTACCAAAAGCACCGCGGATATTAAAGAAGGACTTAATTATTATTGGACTTATAACCGCTTTGACACACGGCTCGCTTTAAAATCAACAACTGACCTAAAAGAAGGACTTAATTATTATTGGACTGATAACCGCTTTGACACACGTCTAGCTTTAAAATCAACTACGGATATCAAAGAAGGAAGCCGTTTATACTACACAGAGCAACGAGTAAGGGATAATGATGAAGTCAAAGCCTCAACTCAACACAGAAGCAATACTTCCAATCCGCACCAAACCAGTTTATATAATTTGATTGACACAAACATATTTGCACAAGCAAGCGGACAATACTTAACTTACAACGATGTAGAAGGTAAATGGAAGGATACAGCCCTTGGTTCAATTGATACACTTTCAGATGTGGTTATAACCGCACCAATAGCAATGAATAGTTATCTAACATATAATTCAATAAACTGGGTAAATAAAACATTTCCGATAAATGTTGATGAAACAGGCAACATTAGTATGGGAAGGAAGAATATAACAGGAGTTAATTTACTAAATGACAAAGGTGTTGATGAATGGATATTTGAGCATAATGATAATAATAATAAGGTGTCAGCAGCTGGAAGTATAGACTCACATAGCGATGTGACAATATCAGGCTTCCTGCAGATAATCAACTGATTATGTATAGCACGGGGCAATGGAGAAACACCACACCACCCTTTCTTAGATTAGACGGCACAGCCAGTATGACGGGGGCACTAAATATGAATGGTTATGCTATTTCAGGGGCTTCTACATATAATGGAATTAATCTCGCTAATCTCGCAGTTGATGGTTCGGTGGTCAAACTAACAGGAAACCAAACCATAGGAGGAATAAAAACGTTTAGCAGTATAATAAATGCGAGTGCGGGGATTGATATGAAAAGCCAAAGCATAACAAATGTTAATCTTGTTGATGGTGTTGATGTTTCTACTCTTGACACTTCTGTCGTTAAACTAACAGGAGACCAAACCATAGCAGGGAATAAAAAATTTACATCAACTTTAGAAGTAAGTGGTTCGTCCAATCCTTCTACTTTTGACGGCATCGGCATAGCCTTTGATACAAAAATAGGAATGATTGCAGCACAAAAAACAGCAACAGCGACTTGGTATCCGATACAAATAACGGGTTCGTATGTTGAGTTATATTCAGGTAATACTTTAATTATAACCGCAACTGGAACAACATTAAGTTTGAATAACAACAAAATAACAAACTTAGCCACACCATCAGCAACAACGGACGGAGCAAGCAAAAGTTATGTGGATACAAAAGACGGGCAAAATGTGAAATTAACAGGAAACCAAACAATAGCAGGAATCAAGACATTTAGCAGTGGTCTTGAAATAACAGGAAATTCAACGAATGCGACAACAAAAGGAACATTCGTGGTTTTTAACTCCACAGCCAATATAGGAACTATCGGATGCCTTGATATGGGCACGGGCGTAAATTATAACTTTGAAATAAATGCCAAAAAAATAAAAACTGCAACATATTACAACTTTGAAATTTCTGCGAAAAAAATAAGTTTTATTATTGACGGGACGATTGTCGGTTGGGTAAATGCTTCGGGGCTAGATTGTAATAGTAGCAAAATAGCCTACCTTGGAACTCCGACATTAGCGACCGATGGCGCGACAAAAGGGTATGCGGACACATTGGACGGGCAAAATGTAAAACTAACAGGAGACCAAACAATAACAGGAATTAAAACATTCAACGGGACAAGCACTGTGATAAAATATCTAACTTTAACGAACAATGCCGATTTTAATAATCAAACTATCACAAATGGTGGAAATATAACATATAATGGGGCGAGCATATTAAACCAAAATGGAGGAGATATATTCTTTTCACAGACATCAGGTGATTACCAATATTTCTTATTTACTCTAAATACTGCTACAAGCGGAACCGCGAACCAAAGGGGTTATGTATTTACGAATGTAGCATTTGATGCAAAAGGAGCAGGACTTTATATTTCAAAACTTTTGGATAATAAAAGTGCTTCATCTGAAATTGTCCGTTTTAACAATGCTGGCGGTATGCGGTTTTATGGTGCTTTGGATATGAACTCAAACAACATAACAAGTGCTGGAACAATAACGGGAACTACATTAACGGCAACTGCTGGCATGACTACAACTACATTAACGGCGAGCGGATTAATAACGGCAAATGCTGGTATATCAACAACAACATTAACAACAAGCGACAATATAGTAGTAGGTGCTGGAAAAAGTGTTTTCATAGATAGGTCAGGATATACAAACACAAACAACAAATTAGTTTTGTGGGATGGTGGAACAGGCTCCACGACTGCTTTTAATGGATTTGGTATTAAACTAGACACAATGATGTACAATGTTAATGCTACAACAGATAATAACATATTTTACTATGGTGCCACAAATGAGTTATTCTAATTGGTAATGCGGGAATTACTGCTTCAAAGGCAATAACTGCAAATGCGGGTATATCTGTTTTTAATAGCACAGTCGACATACGCGGGGAAGCACGAAGTGGGTCTCATGCTACACCAGTCGGGTTATATGTCACAGCCAATCTTGGAGCACCTTCTGCTGGTGTTGAATTCAGACACAGCAACGGGACACAGGGAGTTGGTTTTGGTTATAATTCAATATATGCTACAGGAAGCAGTACTAATCAGGACTTAAATTTTTATGCGAGGGGGACTGGTGTAATCTATGCTCAGAGTGATACAAGCATGACGACAGCATCCAGCGGATTTTTAACATTAAGAAAAAGACCACAAAATACGACCAACCCACAAATATTTATGAAAGCAGGAGACGCATCAGGTTATGCGGTGGTAATGAATACAGGTGGATTATTACATGCTTGGTCGACTTCATTATCAAATGGTGAAAACAATACAGGATATGTTTTTATTGCAGCAGGAGCGAATGTTTGGTCTTCTGGTTCAGACAGGAGATTAAAATCAGATATTAAAACATTAGACTGTGAGGGATGTTGTGAGAAACTTATGAAAATAAACTGCAGTTCATATTATTTGAAATCAGACGAAAAGAAACAGAAAAAGAACCACGGATTTATTGCGGATGAAGTAAAAAAAATATTTCCAGAATTTGTGTCTGAAAGTGGACTAAAGTCAGATGATGGAAAAAGGAAATTATGAAGGTATATCATACACGGACTTCATACCAATACTGGTTAGTGCTTTTCAACACATGGCGGAAAAGGTAGTTAATTTAGAAAAAGAAAATAAAAATCTTATGAATATGCTACAAGACCAAGCAAATCAATTAGCAGAAATCAGAGTGGCCGTTCTTGATAATGTCAAATAATACAACCAGACTTCACAGACCCCCGCCTATTATGGATATGGATGGCGAACTAACTCCCGAATTAAAGTCTCGTGTTCTTGAAGTAGAACTAAAGACTGAGGAAAAAAAAATAGAGCACGAATTGGAAGATAACTGGAATTGTTGTTGTATAAAAAACAGACCGACAGACAGCCGACTTATTAAATACTTATTTCAAATGGGTATCATTATTGCCATTATAACCCTTTGTATCGTGAGGCTATCTGAAAAGAACTTGCCGTGCGAGGTTGCTAATACTTATGTCGGAATTTTGACCTTACTCATAGGAATTTGCCTTCCATCGCCTTCTAGTTCAAAGAAATGAACACTCGTATAAATGTATTTTATACCAAGAACTATCGCTGGCACAGATTAAAGGAATGGCTTCATCAAAACTAACACACCAATCACTCATAGGCTTATACACACATTTAAATTTTGTTTCTATGCCTTTCTGAATACAATAAGCACAACTCTCATTTTTTTTCTCACTGACCCGTGAGTAAAAGTCGCAGGCAGTCCGAGCAGAAATATTAATTAATAAAAAATTTATTAGCACTAATATAGAGTACATCATGGCTGACTATAAATACCAAAAGATTATTTTTCTGAGCAATGATTTTGCTGGAGGAAGCAAAACATTTAATAAAAATATCCAAATGTCATTCACACCAACCAAAATGAATGTTAAGTTTATTCATTATACGAACGACCAAACGGAAACTAAAACCAGAATTCTTTATATGGACAGAATTGGAATTATCGGCACATTCGCTGATAGTAATATAGCAAACATTTCAAATCTCGGTTATAATTTGGGTGTTGTCGGATGGACTGACTGACAATATACATTTAAAGTCCTTGAAACCGACAGCGGAAATATTGATACAGGAAATTTAGCGGGAAGAATTGTTGTGTGTTTGGAATTCGTTGCGTAGCAACAATGTATGAATTTAGAAATTCATAACTATTCCTCGCTTAGAATATAGGATGCAAAAAATCAATAATGTCAAGGTGAAGCCTGTAAAACAAGAGGGTGATGGAAACAAAAAGGCCAAGAGTTATAAATTATTCAATGAGCCGTATTCAAATATAATTCTACTCGCCCTTAAGAAGAGCGGGAAAACGACAGCACTCTTTGAAATACTGAAACGGGCTACAGACAGAAAAACCCGTATTGTCATTATTGCTTCAACAATTCACAAGGACTACATTTATAAAGCAATGGTAAAGCACTTTAAGAACAGAGGCAACCCGATGGCAATATATACCTTTCTTAAATCAGATGGTGTAAATATCATTGATTATGAGTTAGACAAACTGAACAGACATGACGAGCAACACGAAGGAGAAGTAAAACAGGACAAAGAGGAAATAGAGAAACCACAATTTTTATACTTTGGAAAGGAAGAAAAAAAGAAAACTACAGAACAAAAAGAACGACCCAGCAAGTATATTTCGCCAGAGGTTGTTTTTGTTTTGGATGATTTAGGGAGTGGATTAAGAGACAAGTCCGTAAGTGATTTGTTAAAAAAGAACAGACACTATAAATCAAAGGTGATTATGTCAAGCCAGTATCTGAACGACCTACGGCCAGAAGCCATTAAGCAGTTAGATTATTTATTAATCTTTCCGGGTCAGTCTCAGGATAAAATGGAACTCGTGTATAAACACTTAGACTTATCTTTTGACTTTGATTATTTTCTCCAAAAATATCACGAGGCTACAAAGGAACGATTTAATTTTCTTTATGTCTCAAGTGTTGATGACGAGTTAAGAAAATTTTTTGCTTACCGCCTGAAATAATGATATTTATCAACTACACTCTCATTCTCGTTTGTTGATAAACATCGTGAAAAAGTAAAAAACGATGTTTTATGAAACCGCGTAGCGGGTGAATAAAATATCAAATAATATTTTTATATAATTATTTTTTTTAATGTATATTATATGCCAGTATCGCCAGTGATAATTTCACAACCATCAGGATATAACATCGGATACAATCCATCAATGCCACAGAAGGGAGGAAAAAAGAAAACCAAGAAGAAGGGATGCGGACAAAAGGGAGGAAAGATTAACTGGGCTAAGGTCGGAAAAACTGCCTTGGCTGTTAATATTCCTTCGCGATAATAAGGTAATCTCTAGAACTGCTGGGGCATTGAGTAGCATTGGGGTGCCTTACGCAGGTAGTGTTAGTGCTACAGCATCAAAACTCGGATATGGTAAGCAACGAGGAGGTGCTGTAAAGTTTCATTAAATGATGATATTTGTTTGGAGGGGTTTGGAAAGGGACAAAGTCCCTTCCATAAACATCGTAAAACCGATTTATTTTTTCCTAAAATAAAAAAAATAGATGTTTTAGAATATAGATTCAGCTAGCTGAATCGATAGCGGGGAATGCGAAGCATGAAGCGCAATTCTAAAATATCAAAGGCAAAAGTCCGTCCACCTAGGGTTTATAGGAATAAGAGCGGGAGGCCTTATATTATCCAGAAGGGTAAAACATATTATCTTAATTTTGGTAAGAAAACAAATGATTTAAGCACATTACAAATCGTTAAACTTTTTATGAAATATATTGATAAGCCGAGGCCACAAAGGCAGGGCCGCAAACCAAGGGAAAAAATAATCAAATCTGATTTCAATCGTCTTGAACACGAGAACAGAAACCAGATACAAAGCAACTTACAAAAGAAATATGAGTTAATACATGACGAGGAAGAAAAGGAAAAGAAGAAGAGGGAAGATGTGATAGAAGAAAAGAAAAGGCTAGAACGAAAAGACATAGCCGATGCCGAGGAACAAAAAGAAATAAAGGACAGGGAACATAAAAGAGAACTAGCGGATATTAATGAACGACAAGAACAAAAAGCCAGAGAACTAAGAAGGGAGCAAAAACTCATAGATGATGTAAAATATGAAGAAGACAGAAAAAATAGGATACAAGCATTACCACCGCCACCACAATATCAATATATTATGCCACAGCAGCAGGGACAGCCACAAGCACCGCCATTAGGAGCACCACCACAAGCACCGCCATTACCTAATTTAGGAGATGAAGCACCATTGAAAACGAAAGAGCAATATGAGGAAGAAAAAAAGCAAAAGCAGAAAGATATTGAAACACTGAAATTAGCAGGATATACAGATAAGTTCATAAAAAAGATGAGTCGTAAAGACTTACAAAAAGCCAGTCAAGATATTCAGACGGCTATAGCCACAGCGACATCTTTAGAGAAACAGAAAAAGTTAGCAGAAGAATATAAAGAAAAACTTGAAAAGGAAGAAAAGAAAGCAGAAGAAAAGGGTAAGCATTTTGAACATTTACAAATTAATCAATTTTTAATATCAGCATTTTCAAAACTTATCACCCAAACATTACTATAACAGAGTTAGCACAGGCTTTAAAAAAGAGACTAGATAGTGATGGACATAAAAAATTAAATTACAAAGACACTTCAAAGTGGATTATTGACATGATTAAAAGGTTTAATATTGATGTTGGAAATGAAAAGGAAAACGTAAAAAGAAAAGTGGCGGATTATGCTAGATATGAAGAGTATATGGGTATTCATGAGCAAAAAGGTAGTGGAGCGAAGACATTAGAAGAATTAATTGATAAGGTATTTTCAATAGCGAAAATAAAAAAATACTTAGCCCGCAAAGATTGGAAACACACAATGAACAAACATGATTTTGTAAATACTCTAACGAACAAAATGACTTCCGATCCAAATTTAGATAAACGAGTTTCAACAGATTTGAATATTGACGAGGGAATGCCACAACAACTACCACTACCATTAGAGCCACAGCCGCAGCAACCAGAGCCACAGCAACCAGAGCCAGAGGAGGGGATTTCACCCCCTACCATACCCCCGAGAACAAGTTCTGCGGAGCAGAACATCGTGGCAAAGCCACTCATCGCGGAGACGCCACAGCAACCAGAGCTAGAGCCTGAGCCAGAGGAGCAACAGGGAGAGGGTCGCGGTTTAATGACTAATGAGATAGATGACATAATGAAAAAATATGGATGGTATCTCGGAGCAATAGCCAGTGATGAAACCTACAAGTTGAAGCCCGGAAGCAGAAAACGATACGGATTTATTATGAATTTGGACAACCACAATCAATCAGGGTCTCATTGGATCGCCGTATGGATAAGTCTAGATAAAGACAGGAGTGTTGAAGTCTATGACCCATTACCACTTTACGAGCCAACAGAAGACTTTCAACAACAAATGAAACAACTAATTGACCGAAGCCACCCAAGCACATATCTATTAATGAAAGTAAATAAGGTTAAAAATCAATCAAACACCTCAGACACATGCGGTTGGCATAGTATGAGATTTTTAATGGAGCGGGCAAAAGGCAACCGATTTAAGTTTGCTAGTGGCTATACAGACTTAAAAGAAGAAGAAGCGGAGAAATTAAAAGCACAGAATGGGTATGGTAATTTTGATACATTCATCTAAAATATTATTTGTATAATATATCATGGACTATAAGGGAGGGAGAAGTTCGGGTATCTGTTACATAAAGAGTAAAAATAGAATAACGGGTACAGATAGCGACTTTACACACGAAATAAACTTAAAATCACTAGACAATCCCACACATTGTAAAATTCTTCATATCTATGTTCCAAAGTCGTATTACTCTGTGGCTTCGCCATATAATACCTTTACACTTAGCGAAGACGGGTATGAGGCTTTAATTACGATACCTGAGGGAAACTACACAATGAACAATCTAAAAAATAAGTTGTCGGAGGTACTGACGGCAGAAAGTCCAAATGACTATACATATGTCGTCTCAAGCAACAATACCAACATAGAACCAGAAGATGGCAAATTAACATTCAGTGTTTCAAATAACGGAGGCATTCAACTGCGGTTTATATTTGATGGTGATACACGTATTCACGAGGTTATGGGATTTGATAGAAATTCAACATATTTCTTCGCTAATGATTTCATTAAATCGCCAAATGTGATTATTCTAACTGGGGAAAAGACTTTATACCTTCAATCGGACTTAGTTGGTGAAGGAGATAATCATGTGCTACAAGAAATACACACCGCCAACGAAATTCCATTTGGAGCCGTTATATACGACGGAAGTGGGTCTGAGTATGGTAAGAAATTATCCTTCAGTTCAAATAATGTATATAGGTTTTATCTTACAGACGAAAACGATCAGGCTATAAATCTTAATGGGCTCGGCATTGTAATGACTTTGTTGATTTACAGAGAGACTAATTATTTTAATTTATTTACATCATTTTTCAATTTCCCATGATATTTGAGAATTGCGCTTTACTGCCCGAAGGGCGTAATCACTCTACGAGATGGTCGTGCTACGCACTCTCGCTATGGATTCAACTTGTTGAATCTATAATCTCAAACATCGACAACAATTAATTATTTTTTTCACGATGTTTTATGATGCCGAAGTCAGAATAAAATATCAATTAATTTAAGAATTATTTATTTTTTTTCTATAAATATATTCTGGTGAATTAGTTAATTTCACAACTGCCAAAAACCTAAAAACAAAATGCCAACTCAACACGGCGGAGAATTAGACTTCAGTAAGACTGATTATATCAGTGCTTCGTATCGCTTGAACAAGCTAGCCCCTCGTGAGGGATCTGCTTCATTTGAAGTCACCACTGCTGGCGGACAAGAACGAAGCTTTGACCTTATTAGCCGACCTTTTAATCTAGCTCGGTCTTATTTGAGTTTTACTTATACTATGAGAGCGGCGGGCGCAAACACTTATTCAAGAATTTTTATGGACTGCCTTTCACAAATTAGCCAGATACAACTTCAGACCCGTAGCGGTGTTTATCTTTGCGATGTTAACAACCTTAGAAATGTGACTAAGATGCTTTGGAAACCAGAAATGAGTCTTCAAGATTTCTTAGATCTTCCAAATCATGATAATATTATTGGATATGGATGCATGCTTCAAAAGTGTAATGCTAATGGAAAGATTGATGTCAGTGCTACTGAAGCTACTAGAACCAACTTTCGTGCGATGACGGATGGTGCTGATAACGTAGCAGCACGAACTCTCGCTATGTTTGCCGAACCGCCGATTTTCTGCTCGTCGTCACGATGATGCTGCTTTGACTACTGGTGTTGGAGCTTTGTCGGCCGTAAATGTTAATTACAATGAGGCGAAGTATCTTGTTGGAAGTGGAACGAATGCCGTTTTGATTATTAATGTTAAAATTCCTTTGGGTATGATTCTTAATACTATTTTTGCACTTGATAAGACTATTATGTTTCCAGAGATTTTGACTATGCGAATTGTGTGGAGTGCTACTGACAGAACTGGCTATACGGTGACGAATGGTACTGCTACTTGTGTTAGCACTGCTTATCTTGCCGCAGCAAATGCTACCATGCCTATGGCTGTATCTGCTGATGTCGCCAATCTTAACTTGTTTCTCGCTGTTGAAACGAACCCAGATGTTATTCAATCAATTCAACAGAAGATTGCTAGCCCCGAAGGAATGAGTTTCAATATTGATTATCCCTATGTTTATAAGAATTCAATTGGACCAACCCAAACCCAAAATATTATATTGCGATTTGACAGAGGCCATGGTCGCCGTTTGAAGAAGATTTATCACTCAGTTTTTAACACCGAAGAAAGGAAGAACACTGCTTATGACCATGATAATCGCACAGCAGCAAAGATCGCTACTTTATACACTACTCTAGACGGAGCACGACAGCAAGAGTTTAACATTGACTGCGCATCTGAAGAAGACTATATGTACCTGAAGCCAAAGATTGAGGGTTCGGCCTTGATGAATAATGATGTGTATAAATACAACTGGTTCTGGGTTGATGCTTGGGATAATACCCGCCAGCTATGGAGCAAAGACCAGAATGAAATCAGCGGTTTAAGTCTTGATACTGAGCGACGATGGGAGTTTATTGGGACTAATGCGGGAACTGCTCTTAACCACTACACCGTTGCAATCACTCAGCAAGAGGTTCAGGTTAAGGCAAATATGATTACGATCTCATAGATATTTATGAGCATCGCTTTCATTCGCTTCGCTCATTTTCGCTTGCTCATAAACATCGTGAAAGATTAATTGATTAAATATTTTTTTTCTCGTATAATATAGTAAAACGACGTTTGAGAATAAACGAGAAATCTGTCGAAGACAGATAGAAGTGAAATTCTCAAATGCCTCACCAGAGAAATTTAATCGCAGAAAATCCTGACGGCGAATTTATAAACGTCAGTGTTGGATATGATGGTAATATTGAAACAAATAATTCAAAAACCGCTTTTGGCGAAGCAGTAGTAGGTCAATTAACACCAGTATTACAAGAAATCTTTCCATATACCATTAATACTAGGATATGGACAAAAATAGAAACAAAATCGTCTGTGTCATTTTTGTATAATATGGCTGAATTGAAAACAACTGCTGATGCTACGGCAGATGCTAGACTGGTAAGTAAAAGGAGAATAAAATATAGAACTGGAATGGGTGTCCTAGCCCGATTTACTGCTCTATGGACAACGGATGATACAAAAGATTACTATTCATTTATTGGAATAGGAAATGATCTCGGTGATGGATTTTATTTTTACAAAAATCAAGCAGGAATGAATATCGCACATTGTGTGGGAGGTGCTGTAGATTATATTGACCAAGTAGATTGGGACGACCCTTGCGATGGAAATTATGCTATGCCAGACTTAGACTGGAGCAAAGGAAATGTATTTCAAATTCAATTTCAATATTTAGGTTTTGGTGCTATTAAGTTTTATATTGAAAATCCCATAACAGGATTATTTCAATTAGTTCATATGATTGAGTATGCGAATGCTAATAATGGTGTAAGCCTGCGAAATACGACATTACCTTTTACGGCTGTAATGAGAAATGATGCAGCGACTGGAATACAATCTCTTAAAACAGCGAGTGCCAGTTTATTCATTGAGGGAACGAACACGATAAACACAAGTATAACAAACGAAGTGGAAGGAAGTAAAGCATCAAACACCACTGAAAGTCCTATTATCAGTATCAGGAATAAAGCGGTATTTGATGCGGGCGGTGCTAATTTAACAAATTATTCAAATGTTTATCCAACTTTGATAAGTATTACAAATGAAGATACTAAGTCAAATGTTGTCAGAATGGTATTAAATGGAACACTAACTGGCACAGGTTTTGCAGATGTTGATTCTAAGTATTCAATTGTAGATACTGACACAAAGGCGAGTGCTATCGCAAACGGAACAACAATTTTTAAACTATATGTAAACAGTGCTTCAACTCAACAAATCAATCTTAGAAGTTATGATATATACCTATCACCGAGTGATGTATTGACTTTTACACAGAAGTCTGTCTCTGCTGGTGGAGGAGGAAATATCAATATTATTGCTAATTTTATTGAGGATCAGTGATACAGAAAAAAAAAACAATGAAGGTAATATGATATCAAAGATATTTTTTACCGCATCTTTGTTATTAAAATAAGGTTGTTGAATTAAATATTCAAGGTATGGTTTATCAATCTTAGCAACATCTTCAATTTTCATTTTTTTTATACTTACCATATTGAAGAACAACATCTTTCTTTAATATACATCCTTCTTCTGTACATGTAGCATTCGCTATTTCTTCGCCAACATTAGCCTTTATTTCGGTAATTCCAGTCTCTTTTAAATCAGTCGCCGTAAAAGGAGTGCTTGGTTCCTCCATTATAATTTTTGCTAGTGTAGCCTCCAATGGAATAACTACTTTCACATTGTCATCGCGGGGTTTGTATTGCTCATAGAAAGATACAATGTCAGGCTTAGTCCATTTAATTGTTAACTTTTTATTTCGCCGTCAAGGTTCCATTTTTCAATTTCATTTAAGTAGTCTTGTTTTGTGTTCAGGTCTGACATGATATATAAAGATTTTAAAAAATCTTTTAGCAAAAATATTAAATGTATTTTTTTACTTCACTTTTAATGTCAGTAAATTTCTCAAACCACGGTTGTTTCATAACCCATTCTAGATATGGTTTGTCAATGGTAGCAACATCTTGAATTTTCTTACCTTTATACTTACCGAATGGAAAAATATCCCTTGGCTTGCCTGCCTGTGCATTTTCAATCATTTGGATTTCGTCAGTAATTATCTTTTTAACATCGGTAATAGAAAATGTTTCTTTTTTATTTTCAATAGCGAGTTTCTCAAACTTCTCACATAATCTGGTGAGGGTGGTCATTGGTCTATATAAAGTGGTAAAAAATTTTATGGAAAAAAATTAATTAATTGATTATTATTAAATTTTAAGAGCGGACACGAAGCCGTAAGGGATACTATCATTTTCGTTGATAAACTCACGCCCGCACCATCTTGTTTTATTAACTACTTTTACTACATTCTTTTGGTGGTGTATGCTAAAGTGTTCAATATGTTGTTGTTTGCTGCTTCTGCTAGTATGTATTTTCTTCATTATAAAGTCTCTGGTATTAGTTAAACTTCCACCCTTATCCATTAATTCATAAGCGGATGAATTTAATTTTTTCAAATCTAAACCTTTTCCTCTAAAGTGGAAATGAGTTTTACCTTTTTCTTCACCTTTCTTTACATACTCTAACATATATAATTTTGGTGCTACCCATATTCCTCTTATTATTTTACAATCTGTTCCAAGGTCATCATCCATTCCGCCGATTGTTTTATCCCTAAATCTTTTAATTCGTTCAATGTTTCTTACATGACTTTGAATGCTGTCTGTGTCTGTATAATAATAATCTCGGTCGGGGTCATTGTCTGGGTTGGCTTCGGTCATATACTTATACATAATTCGTCTGCTGTATGCTAATATGAATGCTCCATAATGTGTAGGCTTTGTGATTTTTTTTTTCTTTTTCTTGCTCATCTCTTGGAATACCGCTGATTAACCATAATTCTCCGTTTGCCTCTTCAAACTTTTCAATATCTGTTATATGTTTAGCCCAGAATTTCCAATACTCATGATTTTTTGATATGTATTTACTCACTGTGTTTATTGGTCTCTGAATGGTCTGACCGTATAAAGCATTCATAATAACTTTGCTAATAAATACTGCGGTGTGCCTTTCTTTGAATTTTGTTTTTTCTTGAATAAGTCTGAAATATATTCTTTAAATACTGGTTCAGCTTCTTTGGTGTAATATCCACGAATGATTTTGACTTGGTAGCCAAGTTCAATCATATCTTCAATATCTATTGAAGTTAGCCATTGGTCTTTCATATCTCTTAACTCCCACTTTAAACACCCCTTACTATCTCTATAATGAACCCGTGGATGTAATAGATTTTTTGGAGATATGTAATCAACATTATATATTCCGAGTTTGCCTTTCATTTCTCCTTCACATTCCTTTATTTCGCCAGTCATAAATAGTTCAAGCATCGCTGTTGGATAAAGACTTACAACATCAGCATCAATAAGATAATCTACAACCTCATCAAAGCCGATTTCGCCATTCACATATTTTCGGTATTGCTCCGAAATAAATCGCCTTTTGCTTGGATAAGTTCTGGCACCATATACTGCCCTTCTAAAATCTTTTTCTTGTTTTAAATTTGGTAGTTGAATAACATATTTACCATCTATTTTCTTTTTCCATAAATTCCAAGTAAGAGACGAAGTAGATATATAAGCGGTTAAGTTAGTTTTATGTTCTTCATATATTTGATTGTTTAGTTTGTCGTGTAGTTCCTTCAGTCCCATAACATCTTTTTCTAAGTATGTTAGACATTCCTTTTTCGTTTCATCATCCATCTCTTCCCATCGTTTGTGTTTGCTATGGTCAAAGTCTCCTTTTAACACATTACATCCCAGTGTTTCGAGGTTCTTTTTTAGACTTCCCTCAGTGTGCTTACACATATCCCAGAATTTTATATTTTTGTATTCTAATGAAATAATAGCACCATTATTCATAAGGCTTTATTCTTAATTTTCCCTTTGATAAATTCTTTCTGTAATGAGTAATGGTCAAACTTACTACCATTGAAAGCATTAACATATAATTTCGCTTTCGGTTTTCTTTCTGCTAACTCCTCCGCATATTTGAAAATTATATCAAGTAATTTAGGAATACATTCATCTCCTGCTACATATTTAAAGCCGATATCCGAAATGGTATAGCCTGCTATGTATGGTGTGTGTAATTCGTATTCATTTGTAAAAGTCTCTAAGTCATAATGAAATACTTCATCTTGATTATTATACTTAGCCTCTTCAAATATAGTAAGTAAAGACCTTACCTGATTTTCTTTTCCTCTTAATTTAGCCTTTACATATGAAACTCTTTATTATTACATTTATGATTATTATAATACTCTTTATAACAATCTGGACACTTATTTTTGTTTCTTTTTATGAAACTTATATAATGTCCTTTGAGTAGATAACAAAGCACATCCGCAGTTATTAAAGGGTCTTCAAAATTTTTGAATGTCTGTTTGCTTGTTGCAACAGTTAATTCAAAATACTTTCCTTCAATACAATATTTTTTTAAGATTTCAAATCCGACTGATAAAGGTATCGGAGTATTAGGCTCAAGTTTGAATTCTTGCCTAATATCATTACATACTTTTTTATTAAGTTTTGATTTTCCTTTCAAATGTAAATTTAATATATCCTTAACAACATAGAAGAAACAATTTATTATCCTTACTCCTTGGATTGATATGAATTCCTTCATCTGTTTTATGTTTCTTATCACTCCCTGAGAGATTACAACCGCCTCCATCTTCTTGAATAATTTGAATAGTCATATGTTGAATAATTCTTTCATATCCATTCGCACTGGCTTCAAGATTTTGTTCGTTGTATAGATATATCACGAAACAACTCATCAATGTCTTTTAACTTAACTGAATTGAAAGTTTTCCATTTATAAAACTTACTATCATCAACATCCGTTATATAACCAAACTTGACATGAAGACTTGCTTCGTTTGTCAGACCTCTATTTTTAGCATCCTTCACTGCTCTCATAATTAATATTTCAATCGCATCCATATCATAGAAATTAATGTCAAGGTCTTTAGAAGGGTATGTATATCCATTTATATCTCTGTTTTTTTATTGGTCTTAGTTCTACAAGTTTTACCTCACGCTTCTTTGCTTCCCTTGTCTTAGTTTCCCTTAAGTTCGCCCTTACCTTCGCTAGTTCTACATTTTCCTTCGTTGGTCTGTGTGGTAAAGGTGGTGGCATACTTTTTTATATCAATGTGGATATAAAAATTATAAAAAATAATAATAAATTATCTGTTATATTTATATATAATAATTTCTTATATTTAAATAGAAATTCATTTTAATGCCTCCTCCATTCTTTTCAACTTAAGTAATGCTTGCTTCACTTCATCTCTTTTTTTCTTTCTTCTTTCCGCTATTATTGCTTTATTTTGGTTATAATACTCCATCGACTTCTGTCTGTGTCTTTTTGGGTCTTTTTGTATAAATTCCCTCGCCTTTCTCCGTAAGGCTTCCTTTTTCTCTTCTGGTGTTTTGTATAACGGTTTTCTACCCATAGTATATAAATAGTAAAAAAATAATCTTTAATATATAAAATTAATAATTAAGGGATAGTAATTTCTATTCCATAATGTTTTCCTAATCCTCCTCCATAGATTGAATAATATACTTGTTTCCTTCCTTTAATCTTTAGAGTTTCTGCTAAGTGCTTGCTGATATATCCGAGTTGCTTTCCTCTTTCTGTTTCAACCTTTATCACATTTTTATCAAATTTGTTTTCTGGCTCGTGTTGAATAAAAATTTTTTCACCTCGTCCTATGGTTTTAAGATAAGAAATATTATCTTGTCTCCCATCAAATGAAACACCCGCAACTCTGGTCGTCGTCATTTTATATATACATAAATAATAATATTATTTGTTTAAAATAAAATTAATTATTTGTTTTTTTATTTTTAAAATATCTTTCTATGTCATCGTTTCTATATGTTATACGAGTGAATTTATGTCCTCCTAACATAATTTCTTCTTTCTCAGCAAAGAAGTCTCTATGTGATTGACTTTTTTCGTGTGTGTATTTGCTATATATTCCTATCGTCTTACCACAGACACATGTATATTTATTTTTCCTTCTTTCTTTTAAGTATTCGTTTCTCTTCTGTTTTCTAATTTGGTGATTGAAGTCCATCTATATCAAGACGAAACTTTTTTCTTTTATTATACATATATGTTTTCTTGTAGTGCTGTATAAGACTATTTGGTTGTTTTTGTTTCTTTGTATCTACTATCAATAGGAAGGCTCCAACAACCCAGACGAAGTCGTGGATTTGCAAAAATTCACGACGAGTTCTGGGTTATCATCTACTCTTGACCACGATTTGGTGCAGTTGTTGTGGGTTGGGAGCGGGTTTTCAATTGTTTGGAATTCGCTTTTGGTTGGCACCGCAATTTGCGTATATTTCTGAAAAACACCGGCCCGGTGGCGGTTAATTTGGCGCCAACCGATTCGTTGCAACGACGCAACCATTTTCACCAAAACACAAATTGGCCCAGAGTGGGCTAGACAGTTGCACCTTGGTATTGCTTCATTCTTCTTACACAAACATGCCTTTGCACGTATCTACTGCTTCTGATGCATGATTTTTGTTTCGATTGTTTTTGTCGTTTTTTCCCAGTGTTTTTTCTTCCTCCCCCCCCGCGCCTGACAGAAATGAAAAGGCGGCGGCATACTTGGCAAGTACGCCAAGCAATCGACGAGCACTCTGAAGCCAAGGTGAAATCTATTTTTTGCTGTTTGTTGCTGTCACTGTCTTCTTGCAGTTTCACTGTGTGTGCCACTTCTTTCTGTGTCTTTAGGCCACGGCACTTGGCTTGGTGCAGCCCACTCCTACTTTGGCAAGTTTGGCTGCATCATCCAGCTCTTCCCCTCCATCGTCTTCTGCACTACCCTCTTCTTCTCTTCGTGCTTCTCCCCCTCCGTCTCTGAGACAGTCTGGTGCGAGTTGTCTTGTTGTGGGTGAGGTTAGTGGGGATGCAGAAGAGGGTATCAGTGTGTTGTTTGAGGAGAGAGAAAAAGCACAAGTTCGTACTCCACATAATCCTTCTTCTACCATTACTGCTCTTGATTCTTTGATAGCTAAGCTTGGGAGTGAGGCAGGTAGGCTTTTTGCACAGGAGGGGGCAGAATCATCGATAGTAGAGCTAGCTATGTGGGGGTTTGCGGTTGTTGTGCGCATTTTGGAAGATACACAAGGATTGCATACCTTCACACCTGCCTCCGTGCCTCCACATGTGCGCGCTTTGGTGGGGGAGGTGCAGCAGTTGTTCACACTGTCTAACATATCTGCTTCATGGTTTGGTTGAATGATGTTAAGCCTTTGCAAGCATTTGTTGGCATGAATTTTTCCTCAACACCTGTTGATTATGATCCCATTTCTGTAGAGTTAGGAATGGATACATATGGCGTAGATTTTTCCTTATCCAAAAATCACCCTTCTCACGAAAGACACATAAGAAGCGGTCATGAATTGTCGAACGTGTCACAGTCAGCAAAGTGTATGATGAGTACGCGAGCTTCCTCTTCTACTACAAGCAAGTCGTACCGGTACTCATCCTTTCTTGTGCTTGCCTGTCCACTCGCTTTGTTTTGCAGGTGATTGCAGCTGCTATTGCAGCGGGGCAGGGTTTTACCCACCAGCCAAAGCAGAAGCTCAAGCGAACGCAAGCGCAGTTGGAAGTGGCGTGGGAGGCGGGAGATGAGGAAGTGTGGAAGTGTGACAGCTGTTTGCCCCCTACTTTCCATGTACGAAAAGGTTCGCAATCTGTGCACGTCTGCAATCGTGACGGCATCATACGCACCCGTAAGCCCGCGCAGAAGCCTCTCCCAATCCCTTTCCAGATCAGCCCCCGCATGGAAGATCAGCCCAAGAGGTTGCAGAGGAACCTGCTTATATTTCAGGAGCAAAAAGCAAGGGCCGCCCTCTTTGAGCTTCAGTTGAGATGGGGTTCATTTGTAAGAAAGCCTTTGCAGTTCAGCCTTCCCGGAGATTGCGGGTGTCAACCAGGTCCCCTCATTGGGCCGAGTAATTCACTGTACGATTCGAAGCAGCCTCTCCCTCTGTACATGCCCAGGTGCCCGGGACCAACCCCCCCCCCCCCCCCCAGACGGCCAGTTGGCCGTCTACTTTTAAGCTACAATTTCATGTCTTGCTTAGAATTTATTCCTTTACTGCTTCAAGCAAGGCATGAAATTGTAACTCCTACTTTTGAGCGAGTGCTTTTTGTACACTGGAAAATAAGATTAAAAATATCATTAGGACTCCGTCAGTCAGTGACAGCCAGCGTCGAGCCTCTTGGTCTCTTGCCAAACTTCAGTCTTTCTGGAGCAAACAATTCGGTAAATTCTTAATTCGACCCGACTCTGAGCTAGTAAAACTTGTTCACGCTCCTTCCCGTTGTGACTGAACACGTTTTCATAATCAGTTGTGGATAGAAAATCGAGCTACTAAAGTTTGGGGACGGTGCCACTATTGCCGCGATTTCAAGCAAAAGACAAATAGGCTAGCTGAGATTCAAAAGATCGATGGTAAGAGAGCCTTGTCTGAGGAAGATGAGAAGGAGAAAAAAGAGTTGGAAATCGCTATCGAAAAAGCGAATCATCATTTTTTAGCTAAAGATGACATGAAAACTTTTGATGAGGACTTAGAATTAGCGAAGAAAGACACTTCTGTTGTTGTGATGGTTTGCGATTTTTCAAGAATGAGTGTTGGCGGTGGGAAAACGAAAGACGTGAATGATTGCATCGCTGTGCTTTTGATGAGTGATGGGATGGGGGGTATGAAAAGGCAGTACGTGGATACCCTGCCCCACCCTGAAGAAGAGCCGCTGAAGGCAACAATGATTTCTTTTTTTGGCGGCAGTGGTTGTATGATATCCTTGAGAGGGTGATCAAGCCGCTCGGAAAAAAAAATTAATCAAGTGGTCAGATGGTGGGAGAAAACATTTCAAGCAAAGGTTTTCGCTCGCCGAGGCTAGCCTTGTTCTGCTTAAGCATTCTTGGCTTGAACATTTATCTTGGCATTTCTGGCCTTCCAATCATGGAAAAAGCCTCTGTGATTCACATGCAGGTAAAATCGCTCAAATGGTGACGTATATGGCATTCCACGAGGATTGGATTTGGGAAACCGGCAGAGACTTGGGATGGTTGATTGAAAACAAACTATCTAATTCCCGTGCTTTGTATTTTCAAAATCAAATTTGCAGGGATGAGAAATACCGTCACAGTGTGATTGATATTAAGGATCTCTACAAATACCATCATTTTGAAGCTACCACCACACCAGGACTTTTACTAGTCAAGCAACTTCGGCATCAGCCTGCCATATCATGGCGTATCAAAGTTGATCGAACTACTCTAACACAGCAACAGTTACTTTTTCATACTTGTGGTGGTGGATCGAACAACTGGTGGCCTCCAGAATTAGGGCTACCTCCTGCACCTCCTCGCCTGCTTCCGCTTCCACCTCCTGCTCGAAGGGGCAGGCCTGGACAAGAATGCCCACGAAGACGTCATATGTAGGTTCTAGTGGTCGGTAGAATCATTAAATATTTCGCAGCGAGTAATCTCATTCAATATTCAAGATTTTGAGGTGCTGTCTGTGCAGAATTCAATGTTTGTAGTGGGAATGGACTTTCCTGTATTAAGGTTTTCAGTTCCTATAAGCTATTGCTGTGATCTGGGGGTATGTTCTGAATCTTGACTAACTAGTTTTCGACCTATGTTTTCCTAGTTTTTGTTTTATACCGTACTTCTCTGCAAAAACCCTCTGGCAGAATTGCTCAACATAACATTTGAATTCATTTGTGCACTTGTGCGTAAAAATGAGTGCAGAGTGCATCATGCAAACAGCATTTGTCAGTTAAAAACTGCCATACTTGCTATGTCGTCAAATGTGAAAATTGAAGTCGATAATAAGGATTTCAAATACAGGAAAGACCATGTTTTCTGATAAAAACACTTGTGTCATGCTTGCTTTTGCTTGAAACAACGTGGTTTGAACACACACTCGCTGCGAACACATGTACCTCCGACTTGAAACTGGTGCCGCGGGCCCGTAAGCAAACTCGGCATTTCACAACATAAAAATGCCATCAGTACCGGAAAAACCGGCAATACATTTTGACTTGTTGAAAATCGATGGCGAAAAAAAAGACAAGGTTAAACCAAAAAGCCCCTATCAAGCGATCCTACCTACGAAAAAATGAAAAAAAGACAGCAGCGGGTAGAGAACTGCTTTCCCAGCAAAAAACTAAAAAAAGCTGCAAAAAAAGCACAACGACAACAGGAGTAAGCCACTTTTTCTGAACACCAATTTCTTCGAATTTTAGTGCTTGTTTTCGTTTGTTTAGTATACATACATCATATTTTCTGTGCCTGTTATGTAGGATAATGATTCATAAGGCCTCCAGAAAGGCTCAGAGAGAATTAGGTGAGTGCCTGCATGCTGTTTCTATGTGTTTTGTGTGTGTTTCTGTTTCTGTTTGTATGTTGGAAATGTGTGGGAGTAGAGTGTGTGTGTGTTGTGTGTGATCTATTTTTCTTGCATGTAACAGCTGTAATGCATATTGTATGTGTGTGTTCTTTGTTCTCCCCTACAGTTGCGGAACTGGAAGCCAAGGGTGTGGACTTGGAGCTACAGCAACGAGGACCCTCTGTCGCCATCGTTGCGGCTGGAGACGAAGTCAACATGGAGGCCACTATTACGGTCATTTCTCAATCAATTTCGTACCTACATGTTTATGTATGTCCTCTGTGCGTTTGGTTTGCATTTATTCATTGTTTTCCGCAGATACGGCTTCTTTTTCAGCACTTTTTTGCAGGTAAAGTGTCACATAACGTGCCTGTTTGTACACATTTGTGGTTGATAGGTCCCAACACCAGTGACACCTGCTCGGGGGCGCCCTAGGCAAAGCAAGAACGTGCCTTACACAACGCCAGAGAGGTCAAACAAGGTAAAGTCCTCTTGCGGCAAGGACATTTCCGACATACAAAAACACTTTTCTATTCTTTCTCCTCTCCCTTCACACATACATACCCATCCATCACTACAAATTACTCGCCATATCACCTCACCTCTTTCAGGCAGTCACTTTGTAGAGTTTCAAACTAATAAACATAAGGCTGTGCTGTCCTATGCCCCTAGAATGAGAAAGAGTTACAGCCAGGTAGATGAGAGAGGAAAACGAAACATAAGATCAGATGTTAGGATTATGCAGGATGCTTTTGCCAAACACTTAGCAGATAGGGCAGGTCAAGAAGTAGAGTTTGTAACTAAGCAGTGGTACAAGTGGGCGCGCAAAAATTACGTTCTGCACTCACACTCGCCCACCATAGGAGGTAAAAACTCCGATCCATACAAACAACTCATGCCACTCATATTATTCGCAGATGACGAGAATATTAGTCAGGCAGTTTTAAACAAACTGAAATCGCATGGCTTTTTGAACAAGGACCTTCCTTTTTCTAAATTCCAAGAAGCTAGGAAGGACCTTGGTCAAAAAGTTGAGCAGCAGTTTGACTTAAAACCTACATTTGCCGAATGCCAGCAGTTAGCAGAGGTTCCCAAAGAAGTGAAGCTGTGTCCACGTAAAGTCCTGCGGTGGGTGTGCAGCACATACGGCTTGCAAGAGCCGAATGTGGATGTTCTTCTTCAAGCTGATGGTCGCGCCATCAGCAAGAACAAGACAAGCACACTGTGGATCCTCCGGGTAATACCGAAAGATAAACAACTGCGCAGGAAGTTTAATGCCACAGACTTCATTTTTCCTTTTGCTCTCACTCCTGCTGGGGATAATTACCAATCATTAAGCTCAACCACATTTAGGGAGGACCTTAGACAGTTGCAGGAAGAGGGAGATTATTATATCACGGAAGGCGACCCCAACCCCACCACAGTTCGCCAGTTCACGTTTTGGTTGGGAGGAGACTTGAAGTTTATGGCCACTGTGGCTGGACATTCATCGGGTAGTTTTAGATCAACTAACCCATGTATATACTGTCTGATCACAAAAGGCCCGCAACTTCAAGACGTCCTCACCAACCACCCCATAGTATCCGACGCTGAGAAGTGTACACACCCAGCCATGGGTGATAGGGTCGACCTCTTCCCCTGGATACCTCTCAAGCGTCGGATACCAGACACATTACATTTCTTCATCAGGGTTCAGAACCGTTTACTAAACCATGCCATCCACGAGGCCTTGCATGGCTCCATTTGGGCCCAGGCTCATCATGACCCTGAGTTGAAGAAGAAGATAGAGTGGGGACAAGAGAAACACTTGGAGGTGTTGGAGAGAATAAGAGGGGAGCTGAAAAGAGGGGGGGTGTACTGGTGGTTTGGGGCGAAGGGTATGGAAGACAAAGAGGGCACATGCAACTTTAAGTGGAAAGAACTTAATGGTTGCATGGCAAGGAAGTTGGGGGAGAAGGTGAAGGAGTATAGCATAAACTTGGGAGTGATAGTGGAAGGTGACAAGGATTCAAAGAGAGGAGAGGAGTTGCGGAAGCTGTGGGTGGAGTGGCACACGTTGTGGTTAGGGCTTCATAAATCGGAGGGGGAAGAGGTGGTGCACATACTCAAACATCAACAAGCCATGCGCCGATTCTTTCATCGCGCTACCTTTCCACGGGGCCGGGCGCCGGATGACATAGACGCAGAGTCACCGGCAGATAGGGCAGCTAGACTGCCAATTTTATCACCGGCTTTCATAACTATCTATGTTCACATTTTTGTTGATCATGCCTTTGAGCTGCTACTTCTTACCCCTAACCTCACCCTTTCCGACTTCAACACACAAGGCATAGAGTTATACAACGGCAAGCATAAGCGAGCTCACTTCATGTGCTCGAGCCGACGCTGGACAGACGATGTCGAGTGTATGCTCCAGCACTGGAGAGCTTGTCTTAACCCTGTGCGAGATGTGTGGGAGGAGAGTAGGAAATGGGCAAGGTGTGAGGTAGGGTGCGGGGCTAGGTACAGGGCGAGTAGGCGGCTTTGGAAAAAAAAGCATGAGGAACTTTGCATGGGAGTGAATGGGTTGGAGTATGGGAGGTGGGATGAGATTTGCCCCGGTGATGTAGACGCTTGGCTCGATGAACTGAGCCAACCGGAGCCATCAAATTTACCGGACGCGTGCAAACTGCCTTCGCTCCTTCTCCTCCTCTTCCTCTTTCTTCTTCTGCTTCTTCTTCTCCTCTTCCTCTTTCTTCTTCTGCTTCTTCTTCTCAGCCTTCTTCTTCTTCTTCTTCGAAGAGGAAGAAGACAGGAGGAAGGGGGAAAAAACAGAAGAAGAAGCAGAAGCGTGTAGATGATGACGACGAGTGGATTCCTCGTACCGCTCCGCGTCTGAGCGGTGGATCATAATATTAATATTGTTATATAATATTATTAATTAATAAATCCAAGGGCCGGTTACATTATATTAATATTATTACTTAATTAACAAGTTTTCTGCTTGATCAAGTTCGTACACATGCTGAATAAGCTGCCGGTAATATTATTTTATTAATATAGCAAGTGGTGTGTTAGTATGTATAACAACTACATGCATTATTTTAATATTAATCATGTCTGAGATTTTTAATGTGTGACCGTATTAATAATGTGTAACATTATGTTTCAAAACCGGTTTTATGCTTCAAATAGTTCGTACACATGCTGAATAAGCTGTAAGTAATATTATTTTATTAATATAGCAAGTGGTGTGTGAGTATGTATAACAACTACATGCTTATTTTATTGAATAGTGTTACATGTCGAGTGACACGACTACCTTGACTGACATTAAACGAGACACAAAACTTCGCGTATTAGCGAACCTAAAGTGCTCAAACTGCTGACGGTGGAAATGTCCTTCCAGTGTCGTCATGATAGCAGTAGGTACTTTGTTAGTACGGGGGTCGAAACCCGGAAAGCAGTAAATTATGTCATCTACATCTACCCACACTGCCTCCCCCTTCCTTTTCCAAGTCAGATCTAACTTGTATATTTTTTCTTTGAATTGGGTGTTTACTTTTTTGGCTGGGTAGTGTTTTTTGTGAAGGCTTTCATTCATGGTTAACACCTTGGGATCGGGCCAGCACAGGAGCTTGTGTGCCGGGACTTCGTTGAGGGCAGCCGCTGCACAGACAGACTTCCATCGCTCGTCCGCTTCGTCTGCCAGCTCATAAAAAAGGAGGTGATTGCCCTCTTGAACCGCCACAGTCCAAGCTTTGTGAGACGCCAGGTCTTGCCAGCTTGCTTTATCGATATCATTACCTCTGGGTGGCCTCTGACTTGGAACGAACCTTTCCTCCTCCTCTACGGTCACAAGTGCAAATCGCGCTGACTCTAGCTTCACCTTCAATAACCTGCCGTGTGGAGCAGGGACGTGTTGAGTGAAAAAAGAAATGGGAACTGCAGACACTCTTGCCAACTGCTCTGGTTTTACTTCCCCAATCAACCTTGTTCCCTTATTCTCCAGTGTCCCGTTTCTTGCAAAGAAAGTGGAAAACCATTGTTTGCTGACGGTAACTGGAAAAGGGGAGAGGATCCTGGCTTTGGAGCCAGCATCCCCATCCTTTCCATACACAAAAGGGGCCTGTAACAGACGGCGAACACAAAAAGAGAGCAAATCCTCAGGTGTCTCATCCTGTTCGAAGAGGTTAGCCTACGACAACAACAGACATACAGACAGTGTGTTAATGTATTAGTAAATACTATGTATGTATGTATGTATGTATGTATGTATGTATTATTATTATTATTATTATTATTATTATTATTATTATTATTATTATTATTATTATTATTATTATTGTATGTATGTACATATGTATGTATGTATGTATGTATTATTATTATTACTGTGTATGTATGTATGTATGTATGTATGTATTATTATTATTATTATTATTGTTGTTGTTGTTGTTGTTGTTGTTCTTCAGTGTTGTTATATTATTGTTATGATTATTATTATTATTATTATTATTATTATTATTATTATTATTATTATTATTATTATTATATTATTATTACTATTTGTCACGTGACTCATGATGTATGTATGTATGTATGTGTGTATTTACCTCTTCTTGCTTCACAATCTTTTTCTTCCTGGGTTCTCTCTTTTCTTTTTCCTTCTGCCAAGGTGTTGGAGCATTTCTAGGTCTCTTCCTTATTTCACCTATCCCTACGCTCTCTGTCTCTAACTCCTTCAGCTCCAACACCTCAGCAATAATGAGCTCTCTCCATGTTTTGATTGTCTTGCCCTATCACCACACCAATGAGACACCGAGAGGAGAGAAACAAAAACGAAAACAACCTCAGCATCTTTCAGATTGGACCTTGGAGGCAAGGCCTTTTGGCCGCGCTGAGAAATCAGCCAGCTTTCCAGGGCTGGGAGAGACCACTCCATCCAGTGTTTTCCCTTGGATGGGTGTGGCAATATCTCAACGCTCTCCTCGGGAGGCTGCTCAGGAGGCAGCTCCCTCACCAACCTCCCGTTTGCTCATTCAAATCCTTGTCGTTAGGCAAGCGGATCGACGCTGATTCCGAAGTTGACACTTGAATGTACCCAGTAATAATAACTTGATAATGACTCAGTGGCAAGTTCACTATTAATACTACTGTATATTAATATATATTAATAGATGATTATTAATACTACGTTATATCAATATATATTAATCAGTAGATGATACTGTATTAATAAATACACAGTGAGACTCTGAAGCCTGTGACCGGGTATAATCGGTGACATTTAAGTTTACGCACAAACTACTAATTTACTGATAAATTTTTCTTTTTATAAAACTTTCAAGTGAAGTTCTATCTTATAAAAAGTCACGGTGAACTTCTATCTTATGAAAAACTTGAAGTTAAAAATTCAATTTTTTTATACACATAATTTTTTTAATATATTTGATGAACGTTTTTTGTACGTTGAACTTTTTATATTAATACTATCAACTTTTTTTGCACGTTTGAAAATTTTACATATACATCATGATTAATCTTAATACAAATTGATATTCAAGATTTTTACTCTGGTATTATATAACAGTATTCATAATAGAAATTAATATATTACCCGGTATAATGTAAATTTACTTTATTTCACTTACATGCTTCCTTTTTAGCTACGAAAAGCAAGCATTCTTAATTATTAACAGTTGTTAGTGGAAAAAAATAATTCACACATTAAAACGACACCCCAGCGAGGTCTCGTAAGTAAACTACTGTACTATCAAATCAATAAAATTATTAAAATAATCACGGGCTCGGATAAATAAAGTGCATATGTATTGCCGGGCCACAAGAGGTAGATTAGTAGCAGGTGCAAGACTGTACTATCAAATCAATAAAATTATTAAAATAATCACTGGCTCGGGATAAATAAAGTGCATATGTATTGCCGGGCCACAAGAGGTAGATTAGTAGCGGTGCAAGAAGAAAGAAAGAAAGAAAGAAGAATCAAGAACTTGAGAAGAAAGCAGGAAGAAAAGAAGAAGAAGAAGAAGAAGAAGAAGAGAAGAAGAAGAAGAAGAAGAAAAGAAGA
>WBZZ01005817.1:0-5000 GCA_019918135.1 Paulinella micropora | reverse complement strand
AATACAAAAAAATCGCCCAGGCGACAACGGATGTGGCAGGTGTAGCCTCAAGGATAATCGGCGATATTACCGGAACTGGTAAAACAAAAACCATAATTTTTATTTTTTAAAAGTTCAATAAAAGTTTTTAAAATTCTTTCTTAACCCCTCCCCCCCTTAATAATAAAATTTTAATTACCGAGTGTTAAGATGTATAAAATAATATTTTAAAATATAAAGTTTTACCAAAAATTAAATGTTACTGTCGGTATAAGTGCTCCGGTCAGGACAGAATCATGACCTGTGGCCGTAATACTGACAGGCGGCTGTTTACCTGACATGTGGCTATTTTGCTGACCTAGCTGATAGAATTTTGACAGGAAATATAATATTAATATTTTAATATATATTTTTTAAATTTTTAATATCTTAATATTATCAATTGAATTTTAATATTATTCATAATAATTTATTAAATATTGACAGGCAGTAATCTGAGCACTTGAAAGTATTAATATAACTTGATAACTTGAAATATATCTAGCTGAATTAGAAAGAAAAGAAAGAAAGAGAAAGAAAAGAGAAAGAACAGAAAAAGAAAGAAGAAAAGAAAATAGAAAAGAAAAAAGAAAAAAGAAAAGAAAACAAAAGAAAAAAGAATGAAAAAAAGAAAAAAGAAAAAAAGAGAAAAAGAAAAAGAAAAAAAGAGAAAAAGAAAAAAGAAAAAAGAATGAAAGAAAGAAAGAAAAAAAGAAATGAAGATAGATAGATAATAGATAGATAGATAGATAGATAGGTAGGTAGGTAGGTAGGTAAGTAGATAGGTAGATAGATAGATAGATAGATAGATAGATAGATAGCTAGATAGAAGATAGAAGATAGATATATAATATAGATAGATAGATAGATAGATAGATAGATAGATACACACACACAAACACACACACACACAAACAACACACACACAACACACACACACAACACACACACACAACACACACACACAACACACGCACACAACACACACACACAACACACACACAACACACACACACAACACACATACACAGATAGATAGATGAAATATCGACTAATGTCAGAAAAAAGGAGCTTCTGATTTCGTCAACCAGGAAGTCTGTGGGTAAAGTATTAACCCGATGCCCAGCTAAGCCGTGATGTTTGCACGGAAGGGACTGATACAGGCGATACCAAAGCTCCCTAGTACCAGGCGGGGCCAGGGCTCGTTCCATAAGCGCCCCTTGCAGAACGAGCTCCCACCTCCATTACAGAGGGCTCAGTAAGCAGATGGAGTTTCGAGACTGTTCGACAGTCTAGTATAAACCGACAGAGCACTGTGGGTTTTATTCCGGGCTCAACAAGCGAGAAAGGGCACCCTGAGGGAACAGGATTGTGCTTCCCGTCGCTATTTCGGCATGTGACTCATAGGCGTATGGCTAGGCACACATAAGGCACCCCACCACGGGCCCAGCACACCCACACCATCCCCTAATTCTCTGTCTGTCGACAGATGGCACCCATTTCAAAACATCAAGCCCAAGGGATGGTCAGTGACACCTCAAGTGGCCTTGGTTCATTCCGTGGAGTAAGTGATGAGATAAACTGATGAGATATCGACTAATGTCAGAAAAAAGGAGCTTCTGATTTCGTCAACCAAGGAAGTCTGTAAAGTATTGACCCGATGCCCAGCTAAGCCGTGATGTTTGCACGGAAGGGACTGATACAGGCGATACCAAAGCTCCCTAGTACCAGGCGGGCCAGGCTCGTTCCATAAGCGCCCCTTGCAGAACGAGCTCCCACCTCCATTACAGAGGGCCCAGTAAGCAGATGGAGTCTCTAGACTGTTCGACAGTCTAGTATAAACCGACAGAGCACTGTGGGTTTTATTCCGGCTCAACAAGCGAGAAACGGCAAGATAGATAGATAGATAGATAGATAGATAGATAGATAGATAGATAGACAAACAGACAGATAGTTGATAAGTAGGCAGGTAGGGAGGTAGGTAGGTAGGTAGCTAGTAGGAAGATAGATAGATAGATAGATAGATTAGATAGATTAGATAGATTAGATAGATTAGATAGATTAGATAGATTAGATAGATAGATAGATAGATAGATAGATAGATAGATAGATAGATAGATAGATAGATAGAATCTAGATAGATAGATAGATAGATAGATAGATAGATGAAATATCGACTAATGTCAGAAAAAGGAGCTTTTGATTTCGTCAACCAGGAAGTCTGTGGGTAAAGTATTAACCCGATGCCCTGCTAAGCAGTGATGTTTGCACGGAAGGGACTGATACAGGCGATACCAAAGCTCCCTAGAACCAGGCGTGGCCAGGGCTCGTTCCATAAGCGCCCCTTGCAGAACGAGCTCCCACCTCCATTACAGAGGGCCCAGTAAGCAGATGGAGTTTCGAGACTGTTCGACAGTCTAGTATAAACCGACAGAGCACTGTGGGTTTTATTCCGGGCTCAACAAGCGAGAAAGTGCAACCTGAGGGAACAGGATTGTGCTTCCCGTCGCTATTTCTGCATGTGACTGATAGGCGTATGGCTAGGCACACATAATGCACCCCACCACGGGCCAGCACACTCACACCATCTCCTAATTCTGTCTGTCGACAGATGGCACCCATTTCAAAAAATCAAGCCCAAGAGAGGGTCAGTGACACCTCAAGTGGCATTACTTCATTCCGTAGAGTAAGTGATAAGATCAACTGATGAAATATCGACTAATGTCAGAAAAAAGGAGCTTCTGATTTCGTCAACCAGGAAGTCTGTGAGTAAAGTATTAACCTGATGCCCAGCTAAGCAGTGATGTTTGCACGGAAGGGACTGATACAGGCAATACCAAAGATAGATTAGATAGATAGATAGATAGATAGATAGATAGATAGATAGATAGATAGATAGATAGATAGATAGATAGATAGGTAGGTAGGTAAATACAGTTTTTTTTTTGTAGTCAGTCGGCTGCTCCGTCAAGGTAACGGCCGCCTCTGTCGCAGGACCAGCAAAACCCCCAGGGGGGGGTCTGGGATAGCAAAAATCGAAGCCTAGCGATATCAGTCTTGCACCAAACTTCTGCCAGAGACAAAAATTAATGCATAGATCATATGGATAGTAAAAAATGTAGGAAATTAAAGAAAAACATGGAACAACAGAAAATCGTCAAAAACAAAAACCTGTGCTTTTCGAGGCAGCAGATGAAATGTGGTGGTAAGTGCACCGTGCTGATCCGTCGGGCGATGCCTAAAAAGGAAAGTGCCGGCGCGATTTCCACATTTTCGTGGTGGCCTAGTGCACCAATTGCTGGTCCTCGTCGGGCGCAGCGACAGATACCATTCGCAAGAAATCGTAACCTACATTCGGAAACATCCAATTACGAAATGACCACCATCACTCAGCACGAGTTTGACACCCTCACCCGGGTGTGTAAGTACTGTGGAAAGGACTCCAAGGACGCAACTCCAACCAATTGCTTTCAGCGAAGCATTCAAGGTCATTTGTATAATTTGATTCCCAGACTCTTTTCTTTTCTTTGTCACTTTGTTTTGATCGGCTGTATCTCTTCAACCTTCTCATTATCTTTGAGAATAAAGAAGTCGTCTGTGTAGTGTGTGTTGTCTTGTGTTGTCTTGTTTCCTTTGTCTATCACCTTTCTTTTTTCGTTTGATTGGCTGGTGTCTTTTCATCATTCCTTCCTCATTCATCGTTGAGAAAAAAAGAAGTCGTCTTCTATGTTGTGCAGCAAGTACGGATCTGGTTGAGTTGAAAACGTTGCTGCAGCAACAACAGGCCATGTTGCAGGAACAACAGACCATGTTGCAGGAACAACAGACCATGTTGTTGTTAGTGGCTCAGAGTGCCATGGACCCATGGGGCAAAACATCCACCCACCGAACCGAATCCGAGTCCGAAACTGAACGGAATTTGGTGACCAAATACTATGGCCTTCCTGGGCGAAGGCGTTGTCAAATATTGACGAACCTATCACGACGCGCCCACCCTCACGTGGTGAATCTACATATCTGGCCCGAACACGCTGCTGCCTCTCTTTCTTACCATGGTCTTAAACCTGAAAATGTCAATTCACCACGAAACATCCTCAGAGTGAATCGTTCCATTGAAAGGAAGTTTGATAACAAAGAACTCACATTTGAACTGCGGGAGAACCAGTTGCGTCTTAAGGTCCTGAACCGCGCGATATTGGATATGAAACTGGAAGGTTCTCATCAACACATTCAGACAAGTCGATGGGAAACCCCTTTTCTGCCCAAACGATAGTCTTCCGTTCCGACGTTTGCTGGCAGCTCACTCCATCCAATCACATCGGCTTGCACGAGCAAAAGGCTGGATCGCCGACTATGAACAGACAGATGCACAAGTACAAGCTGAGGAACTGGCTCGTCATTCCCTTGACAAGGAGGCTCAGTACGCTTGCGTCGATTTCTAAGTTTACAGATAACAAAGTCGCTTCCCCGTTGTCACCATCGGCTTCTTCTCTGTTCCTCTCCATCAGCATCTTCTCTGTCTTCGTCGTCGTCGTCATCTTCTCTGTCTTCGTCGTCGTCGTCATCTTCGTCTTCATCGTCGTCGTCGTCATCTTCGTCTTCGTCGTCAACGTCGTCGTCGTCGTCGTCATCTCTCTGTCTTCGTCGTCGTCATCGTCACCTTCGTCGTCATCATCATCAGCCTCAAAGAAAAAGAAGAAAGAAGAAATAAGGTATTTAATTCAACCATGTAATGTAACTTTATTTTAATATGACGCAACATGCAAGATGCAACTAGTCTTGTAAAAAGGCAATACAAAAAAATCGCCCAGGCGACAACGGATGTGGCAGGTGTAGCCTCAAGGATAATCGGCGATATTACCGAACTGGTAAAACAAAAACTATAATTTATTTTTTAAAAATTCAATAAAAGTTTTTAAAATTCTTTCTTAACCCCTCCCCCCCTTAATAATAAAATTTTAATTACAAAGTGTTAAGATGTA
>WBZZ01005816.1:2500-5000 GCA_019918135.1 Paulinella micropora | reverse complement strand
TCCTCTACGACTTGCTAAGACTCTCCGTAGCTTTTCCTCAACGATTTGCTAAGACATTCTTCAACGACTTGCTAAGACACTCTGTAGCTTTTCCTCAACGATTTGCCAAGACTCTCTTCAACGACTTGCTAAGACTCTCTGCAGCTTTTCCTCAAGGATTTGCTAAGACTCTCTTCAACGACTTGCTAAGACTGTTTCGTTGACCTCTGCTCTGTGCCGGTCACGAAGCCCACCACGCGTTGGAAGAAGCTGGAAACAAACATGCAAAACATCAAGTCAATCAAGAAGAGCGACTTTCCGAACACCCAATCCCCACCAAGGGACCGAGGACTCACACAAGCAACATCTATTCACATACACCAACACACGCACATAACATCGCGTCGTACCATGCAGACAAAATACCTAAATGCAAATTTTACACACACACACACACAAAGTTATGGAGAATATTTACATACAGCAGCTTCTTAAGTTTGCATAGGGAAGGGGAACTTCAACGCACACACACACACAGACAAACATAAACACAAACACACATATATGTGTGTGTATGTATGTATATATTGCACACTGTGCCATTTTGGAAGGGCGCGAGGGGGGGGGGGGAAGGGGGAGGGATATTATATTATATATATATATATATATATATGTAGAAAGAAAGAAAGAGAGAGAGAGAGAGAGAGAGAGAGGGTTGGGTAAGTCGTACATTGCTGTTCTTTGGACAGCGGATGGCGCACCACAGAGAGAGAGAGAGAGAGAGAGAGAGAGAGAGAGAGAGAGAGAAAGAGAGAGAGAGAGAGAGAGAGAGAGAGAGAGAGAGGGTTGGGTAAGTCGTACAGTTGCTGTTCTTTGGACAGCGGATGGCGCACCACAGAGAGAGAGAGAGAGAGAGAGAGAGAGAGAGAGAGAGAGAGGGTAAGTCGTACAGTTGCTGTTCTTTGGACAGCGGATGGCGCACCACTCCCTTCACTTCCTGCACACAACATCAACGTACAACAACACGCATACATACACACATAATCACATAATCGAATATCACATATCACATATCACATATCACATACACACGCACATGCGCATGCACATGCACATGCACATGCACATACACATACACATACACATACACATACACATACACATACACATACACATAACATTTAAATATACATACACATATACATACTCATACACATACACATACATATACAAATACAAATACATAAACATAATACACATACATAATACATATACATAATAACATAATACGTATACATAATACATATAACGCCGACCAGCATTTTTTGCTTCTGTTGCTTGAGTGCTGGCGGCCGCGCGGGAGCTTGGGCCGCTGCGATACACCACGTACAAAAACAACAGACAAACACAACAACAGACACAACAAAAACACACAAAGACCAACACAAACAAACAGACGGAGACAGGGGAGACAGAAGATCTATAAAGCAGGAGCAGAATGCAGAAGTCAGACAAAACCAACATAGAGCGCAAGTGAAAGATAGACAGGCCCATAAGGAAACTACACAACAATATAGCCAACATACACGACTGCAAACACAAACAGCACAACCAAACATAACCGTGCCAGCCTACAGACAAAAGAAACCAAGAAGCAAAGAAACAAACAAACCATGAACGATAACTACTACTACTACTACTACTACTACTACTACTACTACTACTACTACTGCTACTACTACTACTAGGCCTTCGATTTAATGAAGTTAAGAAATTTAACCTCTGGTCATCCATACAAATCGTTAGCTCAAGAGCTATTGATTTAACTAGATGGTGACCTACTTCTCAGATTATTAAGAATAATGAAAAAAAATAAATTATTAAAAAATTAAAATACTAAAATACCTGCGATTTCCTCTTCTGACGGGTTCTGCGGGATGCGAGGCTGAGTGCCGTCCAAGGCCAGCCTGTCGCAACGCAACAGCCATGACAAAAATCGGAAAATTTTTCGCAACAGTGGTAAAAATCCGCTGATTTTGTCCTGGTTTTGCAGTGTGGGAAAAGTACGGAACAAAAAGGAAAATTCACGGAAAATTCCGGGAACATCCAAAACAAGTGCACGGCGTGTGTGTGTGTGTTGGGGAAAGGGGGGGGGGGGGGGGTGGTAGGCAAGGAGTGGATGGGCATCGCAACGAACCTGGAATCATGTACTACAGACAGAAGCACGGAACAAGTCAATCTGTGCGAGCTGTGTGTGTGTGTGTGTGTGTGTGTGTGTGTGTGTGTGTGTGTGTAACCAATGCACAGCGAAGGTGGGCTCCAAGGGGAGCGACGGCAACGCTTCCTGAATCATCTTGTCCAACGATACAAACTGCACACAACCACCACCGACGCAGCAACACACGCAGCCCAGCAGAGATAGACGCCAAGCAAAAACAAGGACATGTCAGGGATAGACGCCAAGCAAAAACAAGGACATGTCAGGGATAGACGCCAAGCAAAACAAGGACATGTCAGGGAT
>WBZZ01005815.1:35000-52253 GCA_019918135.1 Paulinella micropora | reverse complement strand
AATATGGTGTAATTGTTTCTTCAACTGGTTTGCTTCATGCTTGGACTACTTCAAACTCTACTACTGGTGAGCCGTCTGGTAGTTATAATTATATTCCGCTAAATGGTGCTTGGACAAACTCATCGGACAGGCGATTAAAATCAGATATTAAAACATTAGACTGCGGGGATTGTTGCGAGAAACTAATGAATATAAATTGTTGTTCATATTATTTGAAATCAGACGAGAAGAAAGAAAAAAAGAACCACGGATTTATTGCGGACGAAGTAAAAAAGATTTTTCCAGAATTTGTATCTGAAAGTGGAATGAAAGCAGAGGATGGAGAAGGCTACCTTGAAGGCATAACATATACAGATTTTATACCGATATTGGTCAGCGGATTTCAACACATGGCTGAAAAGGTAGTTAATTTTAGAAAAACAAAATAATAATCTCATATACTACAAGAAATTAGAGAAAATGTCAAATAATACGACTAGACTTCACAGACCCCCGCCTATTATGGATATGGATGGCGAACTAACTCCAGAATTAAAGTCCCGTGTTCTTGAAGTAGAACTAAAGACTGAGGAGAAAAAAAATAGAGCACGAATTGGAAGACAACTGGAATTGTTGTTGTATAAAAAACAGACCAACCGACAGCCGACTTATTAAATACTTATTTCAAATGGGTATCATTATCGCCATCATCACCCTTTGTATCGTGAGGCTGTCTGAAAAGAACTTACCGTGTGAGGTTGCTAACACGTACGTCGGTATTTTAACACTATTGATTGGCATATGCCTTCCTTCACCTTCTTCAAGTAAGAAGTGAGCATTCAAACGAATAGATTTTATACCAAGAAGCATCATTTGAGCAAATTAAAGGTTTAGCTTCATCAAAACTAACACACCAATCACTCATCGGCTTATACACACATCCCTTTTGCATACAATAAACACAACTTTCATTTTTTTTTATCGCTAACCCGTGAATAGAAATCACAGGCAGTCCGAGCAGAAATATTAATTAATAAAAAGTTTATGAGCATTAGTATAGAGGTCATCACGATGGACTATAAATTCCAAAAGATTATTTTTCTGAGTAATGATTTTGCGGGCGGTAGCAAAACATTTGACAAAACCATTAAATTGAACTTTACCCCAACTAGAATGAATGTTAAGTATATCCACTATATGAATGATATGACTGAAACGAAAACAAAAATTCTTTATATGGACCGCATCGGTATTATTGGCACATTCGCTGATAGCAACACCGCAAACATTTCCAATCTCAGCTACAACTTAGGTATTATTAATTGGACCGACGGGCAATACAGTTTTAGAGTGCTTAAAACGGACAATGGCAGTATTGAGACTGACCTGCTAGAAGAATTGTCATATGCTTAGAATTCGTTGCGTAGCAACAATGTTATGAATTAAAAATTCATAACTATTTTTAGCTTAATATAAATATATAGTGATGGAGAAAATTAACGATATACGAGTTAGACCAGTTAGAAACCAAAACGGAGATGGTGAGAAGTTGGCAAAAGGATATAAGTTGTTTGATGAAGCCTTTGCTAATATTTTTCTTTTAGCGCGCAAGAAGAGCGGAAAGACAACGGCACTGTTTGAAATCCTGAAACGAACGACCGACAAAAAGACCCGCATTGTTATTATAGCCAGCACAATACATAAGGACCACATTTACAAAGAAATGGTGAAGCACTTCAAGAAGAAGGGCAATCCAATGGCGATATAAACATATTTGAAAACGGACGGATACAGTGTGATTGATTACGAATTGGACAAGCTCAACAAACCCGACGAGGAGCAAGAAGAAGGCGAAATTGTTCAGGACGAGAAAGAAGAACCGAAACCGAAGTTTTTATATTTTGGTAAAGAGGAAGAGAAGAAGCAGAGACAAGCCCCAGCGGAGAGACCGAGCAAATACATTACACCAGAAGTCGTGTTTGTGCTAGACGATTTGGGTAGCGGGTTAAGGGATAAGTCCGTGAGCGACTTGTTAAAGAAAAATAGACACTATAAGTCAAAGGTGATTATGAGCTCGCAATACCTTAACGACCTAAAACCTGAGGCAATTAAACAGTTAGACTACCTTCTTATTTTTCCAGGACAGAGTGTTGATAAAATAGAACTCGTGTATAAGCATCTGGACCTCGGCTACGACCTTGAATACTTTATTGAAAAATATCACGAGGCGACGAAAGAGAGGTTTAACTTTTTGTATGTTGATGCGGTATCTGATGAATTACGAAAGAACTTCAATATTCGCTTAAAGTAATTTTATTATTATTTATTTTTTTCTATACATTATATAGGAACCTTTTTTGAAAAAAAGCTTCACCAAAAACCGGAGGTGCGGAGGCGGAGTCTCTGCATGCCAACATCACCAGTGATTATTTCAAGACCATCAGGTTATAACATCAGCTACAATCCCAGTATGCCACAAGCAGGAGGACGAAAGAAGAAGGGAAAAAAGAAGCAAACAGGAGGCAAAGTTAATTGGGACAAGGTCGGAAAAGCGATAGTGGATGCTAATAGGTTTATCAAGAAGAACCAATTGATTTCAAGAGGTGCTACTTTTCTGAGCGATGTAGGAGTGCCTTATGCGGACCGTGTAGCAAAGGCTGCGGCGAAACAAGGATACGGCAAGCAACGAGGCGGAGCGGTCAAATTTAGGTAAGGACAAGCAACTCAAATAAAAAACTAAACCTTCTATTATTTTTTTTTACTAATAATATATGAACCTTTTTAAAAAAAGCTTCACCAAAAACTTGGAGGTGCGGAGGCGAAGCTTCTGCGTATGAAGACCAAAACTCGTGGAGGTGCGGAGGCGAAGTCTCTGCGAAAACAACGACCGCCAAGGATATACAGAACCAAAGATGGCAGACCATATATCAAAGTAAAAGGCAAACGAGCATATCTCAACTTTGGCGAGAAAACGAATGACCTTTCAACACTTCAAATCGTTAAACTATTTCTGAAATATATGAAAGGGGATACCCCTTTCAAACCCCACAGGCTGGGTCGTAGGGGCGGAGTCCCTACAAAAGAGCGAATTGTTAAGTCCGAATTCAATCGCCTTGAACACGAGAACCGCAACCAGATACAAAACAACCTGCTGAAAAAATATGAACTAATACACGAGCAGGAGGAAAAGGAAAAGAAGTTAAGAGAACAGGCAGAAGATGAGAAGAAAAGAATGGAGAGGAAGGAGAATGCGGAAATGAAGGAAAGACAAGAAGAATTAATAAGGGAGGCGAACAGAGAGCAAAAACTTATAGAGGATGTAAAATTTGAACAAGATAGAAAAAATAATTTAATGCTATTACCACCTTTCCAACCTCAATACATACAAGCACCACCACAAGCACCACCACAAGCACCACAACTAGGCCCGCCCCAAGCACCACCCCAAGCACCACCACAAGCACCACCACAAGCACCACCACAAGCACCACCACAAGCACCAGAAGAAAAACAGATGCCATTGAAAACAAAAGAAGAGAAAAAGGCTGAGAAGGAATTAAAAGAAAAATACATTGAATTAATGAAGAAAGCAGGCTTTACAACTAAATTTATTAAAAGTTTGAGCAAAACAGAATTTATCAAACTTGGCACAGGAATAGAGAAAGCGATAGCCGATGCTCAATCAGCAGATGAGCAGAAAGAACTGGCTGAACAATACAAAAAAGAATTAGAACAAGAAAAAAAACGAGCGGAGGCCAAAGCGAAACACTTTGAAATTAAAGATAAAATATCATACATATCCGCAGGTTTAAGAAATGATTACAAGTATCCGAAATTGGATATACCTAAAACTTTGGGCCCTGCTTTGGAAAAAGAAATGAAAGCTCGGGGCAAACCACCACCAAAAAAAGTTAAAGGAAAACACACGACAGCTGGTATGGCACAAGTTATAGTAGATGAAGGTATTGATTTAGGAATAGACCAGAATGAAATGAGAAAGAAACTCGCTGATTATTTGGGAATAAACCAAACGGGTGCTGGGGCAAAAACGATGGAGGAATTAATCCACAAACCTTTAACGATAGCAAAAATTAAGAAATATTTGAAGAAGGGCAAATACAAGAAGAAAATGAAGAAGAAGGATTATGTAAATAACTTAGTATCTGAAATGAGAAGCGACCCAAACATTAAAAATCAAGTTTCAAATACTCTCGGCATTCAACCAACCGAGGAAGTTCCACAGCCAGAAGTTCAACAGCCAGAAAATATGCCAGAAGTTCAGCCACCAGAAGTTCAACCACAAACTGAGGCAGTAGATGGGGCAGTAGAAGCAGGGGCAAGCCCCCGCACCCCCGAGGTAGATGGGGTTGTAGGGGGAGGAGGCCCCTACCGAGGATTGATGACGGATGAAATAGACAATATTATGAGAAAGCACGATTGGTATTTGGGAACAGTAGCCAGCGACGAAATAAACAAACTGAAACCAGAAAAAAGAAAGAAGTATGGCTTTATAATGAACTTGGATAAGTCTAGCCAACCAGGCTCACATTGGATTGGTGTTTGGATTGACACCATTAAAGATGACTCTATTGAAATCTACGACCCTCTCGCACTGTATAAGCCGACCGAGCTATTTCTACACCAAATGAAACAGCTTATTGAAAATATTAAGCCGAACACATATCTGCTTATGAAGGTTAATCAGGTTAAAAACCAAAGCGACACAACAGATACCTGCGGGTGGCATAGTATTAGGTTTTGTTAGAGCGGGCGAAAGGTAATAGGTTTACATTTGCCAGCGGTTGGACGGACTTAAAAGAAAAAGAAGCGGAAGAGTTGAAAACCCAGAACGGCTACGGCTTTGACACTTTTATTTAGCAGGGGCCTTCGTCCCCCGCACCCCCTCCGTTGTGGTATGTAATTAAAACAAAAAATATATTTTCTAATATATACAGTATAGTTTTTTTGAGATTGTAAGTGGTTTTTTGAAAAAAAAGCACTTACTATGGAATATAGGGGAGGCAGGAGCTCTAACATTTACTATGTCAACAGCAAAAATAGGATAAATGGCACGGACAGTGATTTCACTCACTCCGTTGATATGAAATCGCTAGACAATCCTACCCATTGTAAAATTCTTCATATCTATGTGCCGAAATCGTATTACTCTGTGGCAAGTCCTTACAATACTTTTATTCTTAGTGAGAACGGAAACGAGGCGCTCATTACGATACCCGAAGGAAACTACACAATGAACAACTTAAAAAATAAGCTAGCCGAGGTGCTAACCGCAGAAAGCCCCAACGACTACACATACACAATAACAAGCAACAATACGAATACTGACCCAGAAGATGGCAAGCTAACATTCACCGTAGCTAACAATCCCGTTAACATCCAACCGCGGTTTGTATTTGACGACGAAACTCGCATCCACGAAATTATGGGGATTGAGCGGTCTTCTACTTATTTCTTCGCTAATAATACACTGAGGTCGCCAAATGTCATAATCTTGACGGGCGAAAAAACATTGTATCTACAAAGCGACCTCGTTGGCGAAGGCGATAATCACGTGCTCCAAGAAATATACACGGTGAATGAAATCCCGTTCGGCTCTATTATCTACGACGGAAGCGGGTCGGAGTATGGCAAAAGATTGTCTACTAGTTCAAGCAATGTGTATCGGTTTTACTTGACTGACGAAAACGACCAACCAATTAACCTAAACGGTTTGGGTGTTGTAATGACATTGTTGATTTACCGCGAGACGAATTATTTTAATTTATTTACATCATTTTTTAATTTGTTAAAAAAGCCGTTAATTAATTATTTTATTTTTTTCTCATATTAAAATATAAGACAACCGTAAAAAGAGGAAAAACAAATGCCTACACAACACGGAGGCGAACTAGATTTCAGCAGGACTGACTACATCAGTGCTTCGTATCGTTTGAATAAGCTTACCCCTCGTGAGGGTTCTATTAATATCACTGTTTCTACCGCAGGAGGACAGGAAAGCAACTTTGACCTTATAAGCCGTCCGTTCAACTTGGCTCGCTCTGTTTTGAGTTTTAATTATGCCCCAGATGCGAAGGCGGCGAACTACAACAAATGCTTTATGGACTGCCTGGCCCTGATTAGGCAGATACAATTGATTACTAGAGGCGGTGTTTATCTGTGCGACATTAACGAAGTCGGAAATATCACTAAGATGATTTGGAAACCCGAAACCTCCATTGATGATTTACTAGCTTTGGAAAATCACGACAATGGAAGTGGAGCTGGATGTATGCTTCAAAAGTGTAATGCTACAACTACATTTCAACCCGCTAGCGATGCTACAAGGTTGGCCGCCTTACAAACAGCCTTGACCGCTTCGGCAGTAGCAGGAAATGTGGCGGGACAAATTGATGCGGGAATTGATGTTGCTAAGGCTCAGGTTCAGGCAGCATTAAAGGCTTGGATGTCGCAACCCACTACAAATGCCCGCCGACACGATGATGCCCTTATTGCGAATGAGACTGGCACGAGTAAGTTCGTTAATGTTGCTTTTAATGAGGCTAAGTATTTCTCAGCTGGAACTATTAACAATGCCAGCCCGAGTGTTAATGTTAAGATTAATCTTGGAATGCTTTACAATACTATTTTCGCTCTGGATAAAACTATTATGTTTCCAGAAATTTTGACTATGCGGATTGTTTGGCAACAGACACCCAAAATCTTTTATTATAACAATGATGCTCTTTCTACTGGTGGTGGCACTGTTGCGGTGGCGGATTCAAATGTTACTATTACTAATCTCAGCCTGTTCTTAGCTGTTGAAACTAACCCAGATGTCGTTCAATCAATTCAACAGAAGATTATGAGCCCCGAAGGTATGAGCTTCAACATTGATTATTCTTATTTGTATAAAAATACTGTCGGAGTAGCTTCAACTTCTCAAAATGTTATCCTTAGATTTGACAGAGGCCACGGACGGCGAATTAAGAAGATTTATCATTCTGTATTTAACACAACCGAAAATAAGAACACTGCTTATGACAATAGCAACCTGCTCAGCTCAAAGGTCCAAACTTTTTATACCACACTAGACGGAGCACGACTTCAAGAATTCAATGTTGATTGTCAAACTGGAAAACTAGAAGACTATATGTATCTTAAACCGAAGTTGGAAGGCTTTGATGAATAGCAATGTTTATCAATACAACTGGGTTTGGTGCGATAGCTTTGACAATACCCGACCGTTGTGGAGCAAGGACCAAAATGAAATTAGCGGATTAAGTCTAGACACCGAGCGACGATGGGAGTTTATTGCTACCACTGCGAATGTTGCGGCCAATCATTACACATTTGTCGTAACTCAGCAAAAAGTAAATGTTAAGAATGGCACCATTACTAGAAATTAAACCCCAGCAGGGGCAAGCCCCCGCACCCCCATCCGTTGAAGTAATATTTAAAATTTTAGATTTATTTTTTTCATATAATATACGAAGCTTACACAAAACATTTTTTTGAGGTCATAGGTGGTTTTTTGAAAAAAAAAAGCACCTACAATGAGCCACCAACGAAATTTAGTCGCACAAGATGATGGAGGGAATTTTGTTAATTTGAAATGCGGAACTTATGGAGAACTAAAAACAAAATTAACAGATGACAACTTGACAGCATTTGGTGAAATATCCACAGCACAATACACACCAATTATTCAAGAGACATTTATGTATAACGTAAATTCTGCTAAATGGGATAGTGCTATTATTAATTCTACTGTTGAAATGAAGAATTCAATGGCTAGCATATCAAGAACTGCCGTGGCAGGGGCTAGCGGATACATTCAATCAAAAAAAATAATTAAGTATCGTGCTGGAATGGGAGTGTGTGTAAGATTTACTGCCTTATGGACTACAACGGAGGCTAATGGTGCTCAATATCTTTCGGCAGTGGGATTAGGTGATAGTGCTTTTACAGATGGTTTCTTCTTTGGTAAAGAAAATGGAGTAATGAAAATATATCACAACCGAGGAGGAGCGACTATTAATGCTTATTCGCAAACAGCTTGGAATATTGATAAGGCGGACGGGAAAACATACTTACCCGCAATTGATTTTACGAAGTGTAATGTTTTTCAAATTAAGTTTCAGTATTTAGGGTTTGGTCAAGTATCTTTTTATATTGAAAATCCAAATACGGGAGATTTTCAAATGGTTCACGCCATTCGTTATGCTAACACACAAACTTTAACAACACTGAATAATACTACTCTACCTTTTTCAACCTATATAGCAAATGTTGGTGCTGTTGTAGCAGTCCAAAATATTAAAGTCGCTAGTGTTGGATGCTTCATTGAAGGAACAGAAATCATAAGAGGTATTCCTTTTATTTATGAGAGAACCGCCAATGCGACCAATGCTGTTGCCCACGTTTTTACAATGAGAAATAATGCGACTACGGGAGGTGGTGCTCTTACAAATTATAGCATAGTTTATCCGCGACGATTAACTATCTTAAATACTGACTCTAAGACTAGTTGTATTATTAAAGTAATAAAAAATGCTACTCTGACTGGTGCCGTCTATGCTGAAAATAATGCTAATACAAGTCTGGTTTCGTTTGATACTACCGCGACAGTGGCTAATGGGAATACCATAGCGGTCATCTTTGTAAATTTGAGTAGTGCTGAGACTGTTAATCTAAATGATTATGATTTGGACGATATGTTACCAGGGGAAAGATTAACTATAACATGGCAAGCAACATCTGCTCAAACGATAAGTATTCAGTATGCTTTAACTTGGATTGAAGACCCATAGATTATTTTTAGAAATATTTATTTTTCCAATAGTATAGAGTGCTTTACAATGTCGTGTAAAGAGTGCGAAAAAAAAGATGAATTAACTGCTACGGTTGATAACTACCAATTCTGCGATGAAACTTGTGCTATCGCATACTTTACAAAAAATGAAGATGATGTTAGACGGGAAAACTTAATTAAGTTCTTTACAAAGGCTAAGAAAGCCCGCGAGGAAAGCGAAAAAAAAGAAACGTAAAAGCATTAAATCAAATACTTCTTCAATTCAGCCGTATTTCGGCACCACGGCTGACGAACTAACCATTCAATATACGGCTTGTCAATCTTTGCGATATCATCAAACTTCTTTCCGCGGTATTTGCTGAATTGAAAAGTGTCCTTCGGTTGTGTATTTCTCATTTCTTCAATCGCTTTTATTTCGTCGTGGATTACCTTTTGGACATCTTCCAACGAGAAGGATTTTTTTTCGCCTTCAATGGAAAGTTTTTGGAACTTCTCGCACAGTCTTGTTAGGGTGGACATAGTAGGGTGTATATAGTAGGGTAATATAAAAAAATAAAAAATAAATAATTATATAGAATGAGTGAGTGGATAAAGTTCGTTAAGGCTTACTCCGCTAAGCATAATATAACCTATGGTGAAGCATTGAAAAAGGCTGGTAAGGCATACAGGAAACAAAAGGGAGGTAGTGCTGAGTTATCAGAGGATGTCTATTTGGCTTCGTCGGATAGAAAGGGTGCTGACGGATGGAAACCAGTTGCGAGCAAAGAAAAATCAACCGTGTATGAAAAAGATGGAATTGACCTTCCAGGCCAAGCTGGCTTTCAGCCACGCAAAGCGATTGTGGTATTTAGGGGAAGTGCGGATAAGCGAGACTTACTCACAGATGTCGCATTAGTAAAGGGAGTATTAAAAAGAACTCCGAGATATAAAGAAGAGCAGAAGTTGGTTAATGAAGTCATAAAGAAATATGGTAAGGATAATGTAGAGCTGACGGGTCATTCACTAGGTGGCACGATAGCAAAAGACCTGAGCCGACAAACGGGTGTAAGTGCGATCACATACAATAAAGGCAGTAGCACGAGAGACCTCATTGACCGAGTAGCTACAAGAGTAAATCCAAAAGGTAAGCGGGCGAAGACTGCGAAGCTGACCACGAACTACCGAACCGCATTTGACCCCGTATCATTGTTAGGGGCTACGGCTGTAAATACTAAGTTAGTGAAACCAAAAAAAGGAATTCATACAATAAGAAGCTTCAAGGGTAGTGGCAAAAAGGCAAAAAAATAAATTTTCTGTCATTAGAAAGGGGAAACCCCTTTCGAACCCCACCGCGGGGTTGTAGGGGCTTGCCCCTACATTTAGTATCCAAACGGTCTTGTTTCAATCGCATTATCAACAATACCTATAATATTTCTTTTAGTGTAAGTAAAGCTGAATATTTTTTCTAAGTATTCGCTCGTTATTTTTTTCTGTTGCTTGTCTCTTGTTATCTTGCTGTTCTCTACAATAACAACTTTACCAGATTTTTCAATTCGTTTAGCAATCAATTTTTCTTCCTGAGTTTTAAGCAACTCTAACAATTCATTCTTGCCGTTCTCAATAAGGTCGTTGTTTTTAATTCCAAGTCCGCAACTAATGACACTTAACATATTTGGTAAATTTAATGATTTATTGTTTTCATAATTCATACTAAAGCCTTTGACTTTCATACTTGCTTTGCCGTTATCCAATACATATCCATAACACTTTGGCCCTCCTCCGATAAAGGTCGTAATCTTTGCTCCGTGTAGTTCGTCCGTCCATTCGCCTAACAGCTTACCAGTTTTCACATCTGTTTCGCCTTTCGTTAAGTCTGTTGTGTATATGACACTGTCGGTATCGTGGTATAGAACTCTGTTGTCTAGTTTGTCCATCATCTCATATAGTCTAATCCTCGCGTGGCAGGTCGTAAATAAGGCAACTACAATATTTGTTTTTACGGGGTCGCTTACCGCATCTTGTTTAAGGTCATAACTCGCTTCTATTATTTTGTCGTTTATAATATTTATGTTTATGTTATCAACTGACTTATCATTCATTAACTTGTATAAGGTATCTTTGTCTTTAATCATTTTGTTTTGAGTTTTGTTTTGCTTTTCACCAAACTTGCCCCACAGACTATTCAAGCACAACTTAGCAACCGCTCGCCGTCCTGGGTTTTCTTCTATCTTGTTTTCGTCCATCTTAATTCCCATTTTAATTTCCATACTGTCAATGTAGTTTCTTTTTTGTTCCTGTGTAATACAACCATCTGGATATCCGCTTGACTCTTGTTTAACCTTTAAAAAAGTTTTTATGTAATCTTTGAACAGGCTACTGCTCTGCTCCTTCCAGTGCCATACTTCATATACCTTAATCAACTTATAGCCTTTGTCTAAGGCCTTGTAGATTTCGGGTGTTGCCCAAGTGCCTGTTATTGCTCGCTCGTTATCGGTGTGCTTACATTCGGTTTTCTGTTCAGTCATTCCGCACTTGTCGCACAGGTAATACATTAGTTTTCTTCTATCCGCCTTAGGTAAAACGGGGTGTAGTAATTTTCTCGGCGGTAGCATCTTAACCTTAGACACTCCGAAATATTCTCTGTTTATGATTTTGTTTTTCATATCGCAGGGGACTTCGTCCCCCGCACCCCCTCCGTTGGGGTTGTAGGGGCTTGCCCCTACATTTGAAGGCCGTATGATTTCGTGGTGTCCGCTAGGGTAAAGGTCGTAAAACATAACGGTGGGATACAGAGAGCATATGTCAATGTATTTTGCGTATTCGTTGTCGTGCCGTGATTTCCAATACAATGTTAGAGCATCCGTTCTACCTCCAAACATTGCTTCTCGCGGGTTCAGCCCTTCTTGTTCCGTAATTCGTTCGATCGTATCTTCCGCTAGGGTTTCACTTGTTTTCATTAATCTCCATTCACATTCCCATATACTTATTATTTTGCTTACTTGTTTGCTTAGTTCTTTTTCTCGTCTCATTGTTGCCTTGTATAGTTCGCCCATCGTTTCATTCTTCTTAGTGTTGATTGTATTTCTATTAAAGCACTTTGGACATCCGTGCCAGAAACATCCGTGAAATTCGTAAGCGGTTTTAGTCTTTTCGTCCCAGCCATCTACATAAACATTTGATTGCCCTAAGTTAAACATTTTCTCACCACCATTGAATGCGTGTTTGATATCCGTTTGGTCTAACCTGCTTCTGTAAGCTATCCATTTAACACAAGCCCGAGAGGTTATCCTGTTTTGCTTTTCCGCCTTCAACACAGCAATTGAATTCTCAGGCATAAACTTAGCCCGATACAAAGCCATAACACAACTCGCAATAGTTGTATATTGAAACGGGTCAATACCGAATTCAAGAAACTGCTTTCTGAAATCCATACATCCCCTTCTCAGAATGTCAACATCGCTATGACAGTATTCCGCGATTTCCTTCTGCATATCAAATGTGCTATTTCTTTGGCTTTCATACCATTCTAAAAATTCCGCCCTTTTCTTATCTTTCATCGTGTCGTAGCCGTAGTGCTTCTTATGAGGCATAACACCAACATAATTTTTATTTTTGTCCGTATTGAAGAAGTGAGGGAAGAAGCATTTTTTAAGTTCTTTCAATCCGAATGTTTTAGGAAAATCAGCCATATGCATAGTCAAGAAACTGAGACTATCAATGAAACGGTATTTCTTCAAAGTCATCATCATTATCTTACCACCCTGGTAAATGACGAATGGAGCCTGTCCGTTATCCACTAACCATTTAAGAATAAACTGACAGTCATATCCGCGACTGTTATGAGCAATAAATGTAAAGCCGTTGTGCTTAGGTTCAAAAGCCCATTTACAGAAATCATCAATGTTATTATGGATAACTGGTGGCTCCTTAGCATCGTAATACTGACTTTCAGAATGATTAACAATGTGCTCGCCCGTATCCTGTGTCGCTTCAAAGTCAAAGAATATGTATTTCTCTGAAAAAGGTAATATGTCTTTCTTCACGATTTCACATTGGTGTTCAAGTGGTTTCAGTTCCTTACAATTACGGCATTTCGCATAACCGCACTTGTGCTCGTTTTTCTTTCTGTAATTAAGTCCGCACGTAAGACATTTTGCTTTGATATCGCAGTTCGTCCTTTTGTGATTATTGAAACAGACAGTATTTGGAAACTTTCTATTACACGAATAGCAATCAGTCCAATTGCTTCTATCGTTAATACCATTACAGCCTTTGGTTTCGCAGATATTACATTTAGCTTCGCAGGCGTGTCGCTTTTGAAATCCTCTTAGACATATTTCACAGAAGTTTTCTTTACTTACCATAGATTTCATATTAGTTATGGCATCGTAGTGGTTCTCTGTCTTAAGTATGTAAAGGTTAGTAAGTCGCTCGCCATTTCTATTAAGCAGGTCCGTCTTATAAACAATCTTGTCAGGAAATTCAACAATAACCAGATTGTATTTAATGTGGATAGCAAATGTATTAATTTCAGGAATACCGCACACATCGTGAATTACTTTTGCTTCTTCGTGTAGTTTCAAAGCCATCTCCTCCTGTATCTTTCTACCTTTCATAATCTGTGAGTATTTTGTATGTTTTTCAATTTTTGCTTTTACTACAACAATTGCTCTGGCCAAGCATATGTTGTCTGTATTATTAATTTGAATTACTCCTCTCTTCTTATATACATCCAACTTATTAATTATTTGAAGCCTCGTTCCGCCCGTCTGCATTTCAACAGATTTCAAAACAAACCTAAACTTATCCATATTGGTTCCCTTTTCGTCTGTATAAAGGCTTTCGTTGCTTTGAAATAATGCTGACAATCTTTCCAAAACATCGCTGACAGAAATCTCGTTAATCCTTTTCAACTTTGTAGATACTGCCCCATAGTAATCTACAAACTTGATGCTTACACTAACCATACTTCCCTGTTTCTGTCTTTTGATAAAGTCGTTCAGGATTATCTCAATAAACTGTAGAATATCATTCATACTGAAAGAAGTGAAGTTGCCTCTAATCCTAACCCAATACTGGCTTTCATCAACACCCAGAATGTGTTTCTTTCTATCAACATGTTTGATTTCGTAGTTAGCATACCGCATTAGGTCTTTCACCCTTTCTTTTCTTTCTCTCACTTTCGCTTCAAACTGTGGAGGTAATGGTGGTGCTACTGGAATACCTTGTTTCCGTTCCTCAAAATAAACAGCACCTCTTACTTGGTTCAAGTAATTTTGGGCCGTTGTTGTATCAACCTTATACTTCCTAGTCTTCGGTATTATATACAGCACATCTTGACCCCTGACCCTTTTGATTTCATAATTAATTTTTTGTTCCCTAAATTTGTCCAACCTATACGTCTTACCGTTGTAAGTGTGTGTCTCCATTGCAAAGCTACGTTTGCAAAACGTATCTTATATATTGGATAACAAACTTTTTTTGGAAATTAAATAATTATATCAATCGTCTGCCCCCTCCGTGGTCTGCCGTGTGCTCCCCGTGTCTATATATACGGGGGGCCCTATGTTTAGATGGAAATTAGGGCAGGGCGGGCGGTGCCTGCGGGACTGGCGGGGCTGGCAGGGCCGTATGAAATTTTGATTTCATATGTCTTGCTTTGCTACTCCTATTTATTTCAGCTCCGCATTCACACTTGAAAGGAGTCTTCTTCCAATTCCTTTTCTTTTCTTTTTTGATTTCTTTTGTTTCCTTATCATAATTAACTTTCCATTCATCATACTTTGGTTTTACTTTTTCATCGTAGTATTTTTTTGCTTCTTCCATTGCTTGTTCTTGGTTTCTTCGTTTTCCAATACTAAAACTCTTACACATCGTTTGATTTCCTTCTCTCTATTGAATTTTTACCATCGGTCTCTTTTCATTATTCTTTAACATAATACATCCTTTTGAAATTGTAAATCTGCGATTTGACTTTTTGTCAGTGTCGTCGTTTGTCATCCTGTCTGTGTCTTTATATTTTAACGGTATTATTTTAAATATTAAATTCAATTGCCATTTTGTCCCGTCCGGGCCGGCCGGTGTGTGTCCCTGGGGGCGGGGGGTGTGTATTGAAAAAGTGTCTTGTAGTGCGACCCTATACTACTGGAAAGAATGACAAAGACACAAAATACTGCTTGTGGTAGTGCAACGTAACACAACACCTATTTTGTATAATTAGTCCGGAACGATCGTGTTGGAGCAAGAATGATTGAATATTGCACAAATTGTCCATATCAGAACCACAACATAGTTTTGTGATAATGTCATGTACATTATCGCCGAAAGGATCACAACTAGAGTTGTGATCAGTTCTAGAGATTCTCTACCGATACAGAGAGTGAGTAGTAGGTATCGGTAGTATGTTTAGTTATCATCACCTCAGATGTTTTAGGAATCAATGATTCCATCGTGTTGTCGTCACTTTTGTTTCCTTCAACACGAAGGAATTACTGATTCAGTTTTTTATTCACACCCACCCACCCTTGCGTCGACTAACAAAAGTCTGATACAGTGTTTATGAGCTGACTATGATCGTGCGGTTCTGTGGTTTTGATTGTGATTTTCTGATAGTAACTGAAATTTTGAAGTAATTAATTCTGGGAATGATTACGCTATGGCTGAGTGGTGATTTTTATTACAGTTGTAGTTTCAGTATTGTTTATCATTAATGTTATCTGCACTACTCCCGTTAGTACCTAGACATGCACCCCTGATCTGGGAGAAGAGACAAACGATAGAACAAGAACTAGCGACACTGTAGTTGTGGTGCAAGTAACTGCGCTGGATGGTTGAAACTGTCTCTGGAAAATGCTGATTTGTATATTTTGGAGACGGGAAAAGAAACAGGAACTGATTGGTAAGTAGTTGGAACGGATCACATGATCACAGATGACGTTTTGGTAGTGACATCAATAAAAGATATAATAATATGACGAAAAAAAAATGGAACGACGTACAGATTTTATGTTAGTTATGGGTCCCTGACTAGGGGAGATGCTTCCTATCACTAATTTAGAGATTTTCTGAATTTTTGGAACTATGAATCGTTGGTTTGCTAAATGCTACGGTGGTGACATGATAACTTTTGTTATTATTGTAGTTGCTATTATTTTAATATTATTTTCATTATTATTTTTTAACACAAATTTGGCTATGAGCTAAACATGCATAAGGAGAGACAGTTTGATAACTCAATTTCAATTTCATGAAGCGTTTGAAATCGGTAGAAGGTCCTGCACACATAGACAGATTGTATTGGTAGGTCAGGTAAAGCGGTACTACCTGTTGTGTGAACGGTAAACAAGAAACGTGTAAAAGTACGTAAAAATAAACAACAAATACCAGCAAGGATCGTTATAATGTAGTGGTCTACATACGCCAGGTATTATACAACTGCACAAGAAGTAAGCATATGGATGAGGATAAATACATTGCTTCAGCCTAACACACATACAATAATGACCGCTGTTTGGCTTGATATCTCAACTAACGATACGTAGAGTGGAGGTTGCCTATGAGATAATGTATTGTGTTGACGTAATGTACTACAACAAGGATTAAAGTTTCTGTATGGAAAGCTATCATGACACAGTGTGTGGATGTTCGCGAGCTTGGTGCATACGTGTGTGCGAGTGATTATATTATAGCGTGGAGATTATGTTTGAGAGTGGTAGTGACTGGCTAAGGAGTGCTGTTATATGGCGCGGCGGAAGCTTGTTATTGTCAGGTGTCACTGTATGTTGGATTTATATGCATCTGGATATTGTGTGAGGTTAGTTAGTGCATGTCCCTTATGCGTTCCTTGTGTAGGTAGTGTGCTGTATTGTGATGCGTAGTGTGACGATGGTAAGTATGATTAGTGAGCTTGAAGGTGACACTGGAAATATACTGATTACTTTGCTGACGTTATCTTTGTTTAGTAGCTAGTTGTTCGGTTGTCCAAGGAGATGTGTAGGAGTGTGATGCTTTGAATATGTGTTGGATGATTGGTATATTTGTTTGGACAACGATGATCATGAGAGTGATGATAGTACTGCAGTGCACTACTTCGTGTGTTTTATGTAGTGATATCGTCTTTGAAAGTGGTAGGTACTGTTTGTATTGCTGAATCATGTAGAAGCTTCATATAACACGTATCTCTGTGTTGGTTGACTAGGTTGTGAGTTCTATTACCTACTTTGGTATGTTGTGAGAGGAGTGTCTTGTATGCTGTACTTGTTATGCTTATTGCTGTGAGCACCTGTGTTGCTCTCTTTCGCTTCTGTGCCTTCTTGCCTTGGTGGGCTGTGTGAGTGAGAATTTAGATCGTGAGGCGAATGGATCTAGTTATGATTACATTTTATTTATGATCGATATATCATTCTATTATTATTATCGTTTGCCTGCTGTGTGTGGCAAAACTGGGAGATATACCAGTAGTTATTACTGTAATTGGTGTATAA
>WBZZ01005815.1:0-32500 GCA_019918135.1 Paulinella micropora | reverse complement strand
ACACACACACACACTTTGTTCACTTTGTTACTTGCTTATTCATATGCATATATACATACATACGTGGATACATACATACATACATAAATAAACATGTACATACATGCATTTGCCACCTTTTGTCAGAATTCAATTACTTACTTATTTAATTACTCACATACCTACTTACTCATGTAGTGTGACTTGAGAGAGTATGACAAAAAGTTAGAACAAAAAGTGAGATATGAGTTATTGTTATTAATAAAAGTGGGACGTGTAATGACTTGAGAGAGTGGGACAAAAGTGAGAACGCAGGCTTGAGTTGTTTTTTTGGAATGTGGACAAGCACCGGGGTTTGTTTGATAGTAGATATCAAAAATCATGATTTTATAGAGATAAGTAGATAAGCTAGCTCCAGCTACTCAGGTAATAATTTCTTACCTTTTTTGTTGTTGTTTTCAAATTGTTGTTTTTGTTTGTAGGAGCTTGTTGCACTTGCTCAGGATAATCAAGATTCTGTTTTTTCTCAGTCTTACTTTCTTAGTCTTATAGAAAAATAATGAGTTTTTATAATCTTACGTTGTTGTAGTTTTTACTTTTTTACGTAGCATCAGCGGAAATTAAGAATATCACTTGCATAAGAAAGAAAAACAAACGTAATAAATAAAACCAAAAAATAATAGTATGATAGAAAAAAATAAATACATACATACATTCATACGTACATTAATACGTAGATATATCCATACATACATGCATACAAACATACATACTTACACACTCACATAATTACTTGCATACTTACTTACTTACTTACTTGGTCTTATAGTAAAATAATGAGTTTTTATATTCTTACGTTCTTATAGTTTTTAATTTTTTAGCTAGCATCAGCTGAAATTTAGAATACCACTTCCATAAATTTAAAAAAACAAACGTAATAAATAAAACAAAAAATAGAAATGGAAAAAAATACATACATACATAAATTCATACGTATATACACATTCATACTCAGCATTAGTTTCTTACTCTTACTTAGTATTATAGTAAAATAATGAGTTTCTATAGTCTTACGTTCTTATATTTTTTAATTTTTATCTAGCATCAGCCGAAATTAAAAATATTTATTGCATAAGCAAGACATACCACCCGCCACACAGAGACACACACGGTCGGCCCGCACGAGACAAAATGGCAACGGTAATAAAAAGTAGAAACGGTTAATAAAATAACACACGTAGTCTTTCTCAACATTGAACACAGTCACAGCTGTCAATGAGAAAAAAGAAATATAAAGGGTTTTGCGGTTTTTTTCTTTTTTTGTTGAAGTTGCTGTTAGATAGAAAAATGAAATGGCGACGGATAAATAAAAAGAAAAATGAGCCCGTGACCGAAACATTGATGACAGATATTGTTCTTCACGAAAATTGCAAAATAGTCCAACAGATTTTCTCCTTTGCTGAAAATCGTGTTTTTGACAAAGCGAAAAGAAGGCCATTTTGCCCCTTGCTAAAATATATAAAAGTGATATATATGTCCAATAACTTTGATAACTTTGATAATTATTCTGATAATTCTGATAATGAGAGTATAAGGCGAGACAGTAATGACTGGATAGAATATTATATATATAAACAAGAAAGCATAGTAAATAGACATAAAATAACAGTAAGTAATCAAATAGAGTTGATAAATGAAAAAATAAAAGAACTAACTAAGAAAAAAGAAGAGCTTGAAGAGAGAGAGGATGCGATAGACGAAAGATTAGCAGAGATAGAAGAAGAGAAGCAAAAAAAGAAAAATAATGATAAAATGAAAAGAAAGAGAAAGAGAGAAGAAGAAAGAAGAAAGAAAGAGGAGAGGTTGTTGGATAGTTGGTTGCTAGCTAGGAAGCAACCATTGAGTTTGAGAGAGGAGGAGCAGGCGAGGAAGTTAATATGTAATGGAGATAGCTTTGATATGGTTTTGGATAAATATTATAAATACAGAAATAGGGTTGAGGGGTAAAAATAGCTGACTATATAAAGTCCTTAGCACGACTCTAAACTACTCCTACATAAACACACATATTGTCCCTCTGTGTGTGTTTGTGTAGGTTGATTGAATGGCTGAAGAGCAACCTCGTGAAGCCGACCCTGCTGTTGAGGCTTTGGCTGATGGAGTTGGCGATGTTGATGTTAATGCTCCAGCTCCAGTTGCAGTTAATGCTCCAGCTCCAGTTGCAGTTAATGATCCAGCTCCAGTTGCAGTTAATGTTCCAGCAGAATTTCGTGGGCGTAGAGATGCGAAGAAAGGGGCTAAGAAAGGCGGACGACGACCAGGAACCCCTAACGAAATCAGAATGGGCCAAACTTATTATGTTCTCATTGACAAAAATGTAGGCATAGCCAAAGTTTACTCTGAAGAAAAACAAGGCAGAACAGCAGTCGTTCGTTGGGGGTTTAAGTCTACGCCGAAAAATCCTGAACCGTGGTTGGTGGTGTATGAAGATGATTCAATTTCCCTTTTTTGGAAATGGGACAATATCGACAAAATATCTACAGCTCACGAAAAATCAATCAAAACCGTTTACAAGGGTGTTTGGGGTATGTAATTAATTTTCTCAATAACAATTTTTTGTTCATTCATTCTAGTTTCAATATCTCCTACAGCGAGAGCTGTATTTACTTAACTTAGCTTTCGGACTTCACCTAACTTACAAATTTATTAATAAATTACAAATCCATTATTTATTTCTTTTTCTTAATCCGTGCACTACTACGGATGTTTTCCTGCTTTATGTCTAATGACTTTAATAAGTGGTCGGTCTTTTTTTGTTTAGTTACTTCTTTAACTTTGTCGGCTAGTTGAGGTTTAACTTCTTCATGTTCTTGTTCGTTCATTTTGGACTTTAATAATTGTTGAGGACTAATTAATTCGTGGTCGCCAAGTATTAACTTGAAACCTTTCCGGCCTTTAACTGTATATACTTTCTTTGAATGCTGAACATCGCCCTTAGAAAAAACCGTTCTTTCGAGTTCTTTTCGCACGGTTGAGCCCTTAGGAAATTTATTAATAAGACCAGCCATGTATATTTCTTGATCGTTTTTCTTTTTACCTTCATAGACTTCCATAGGTGTAGCCTTTATTGTATTATGAAATGTATTATTATAATTATCAATAATTTCATAAATGTAAGGAACCCAAACAAAATCGTCATTAACTTCCCACATAAAATTTAAATCGTTTCTTATTGTTCTAATAAATCTATCTACTATACCCATAGTTCGGTGGTCGCCAACTTCGTTAGTAGTATGTTGAATTCCATTCTCTTTGAAGTATTCTGCGACTTGTCCTTTATATTCACTGCCGTTGTCTGACGTAATCCTTTTAGGTTTCGGCATTTTTTTTAATCCTTCTAATACTTCACCAGTTGTTTTATTTTTGATTGGTTCAATCCAACCACGACGAGAATAAACATCAATCATTACTAAACCAAAGTTGTAGTTTTTGTTTCCTTTCTTAGTTGCTATTTTAGACATATCCATAACGTCAATAAACACTTGGCTTAATGGTTCAGGCTCAGGGGATAGTATAGTATTCCATTTTTTAGTGGTCTTAGATTGATGGTGTATTTCAGAAGCTTCTTCAATTTTCTGTTTTTCAAGTTCTTCTTTATCTTGCGGAGACTCCGCCTCCGTTTCAGTATTTTGTGTATCCCCTACAGCGATAGCTGTATGCTTATGGTCCATTGTTGTATGCGACTAAAAAAGTAAGGTAGTTTATCACGATATATAAAAGAGTAAATAATAAGTCGTGCATAAAGTTATATATTAGAATTTAAGAAAATTTTAGATATATCATTGTTTTCTTTTTTTGGTTTCTCGGGTTGTTGATTATAAACATTAACTGATATGTTTGATTTCTTGCATTTACCTTTCTTAGGCTGTTCCTCTTCTTCACTTTCGCTCTCACTATCGCTCTCTTCTTCCACTTTCTTTTTTACCACTTTCTTCGCCTTCTTCTGTTTGGCTTTAAGTTTCATACCAGCAACCCGTTGGGCTACTATATCAACAAAATCGTGTTCAACCTCTTCATCCGAGCTGCTTTCCTCACTTATCTCACCGTCCCGCCCATCAATCATATCCTTAGCCAACTGCTTCTTAGTAATGTGGTCCATCTTTTCTTCATTGTTCATTTCTTTCACATTCTTAGCCTCTTCCTCAGCAAGTAGTTCCCTCGCCCTCTCAATCTTTCTCTGTTTAGCCTGTTGCTTCTTAGCCTCCCACCCCTTTTCAAGATTTTTCATAGCGACCTCTCTATTACCTCTCTGCATTTTATAACTTGTTTATATTATTATACAAAATAATATTATTTAGTTTTGATTAATATACGAATATGTCAGGTTCTTCATTCAAATCGCTCTTAGGCTTGTCTGAAATTGCGGTGGATTCACTAGATATAGCCAACCTTGATTTAACGAACACAAACATAGTGGGCTTATACACAGATAGGGTACCAGAAGATGCTGACCCCGTAAATCTGTATTATACTGACGGACGATTTGATGCGAGGTTGGCTTTAAAATCAACGACGGACTTGAAAGAAGGCACTAATCTATACTATACTGATGGTAGGTTTGACGCGCGACTAACCACTAAATCAACCACTAACCTAGCCGAAGGCACTAATTTATATTATACTAATGCTAGGTTTGACACTCAATTAGCAACAAAGAGCACAACCAACTTAACCGAAGGAACTAACTTATACTATACCACAGCAAGGGTTAATACAGATTTTGACACAAGGATAGCAACTAAATCAATAGATGCTTTAAGTGATGTAGTCATAACAGGCACCCCCGCTGATAATCAACTGCTCATTTATAGCACAGGGCAATGGAGAAACACAAACTCACCTTTTCTTAGATTGGATGGGCTCGCTATGATGATAGGGGATTTAAATATGGGAGGTTTTAATGTAGTAAATGTTGGTAATGTTGATGGTATTGATGTTTCTGCTCTTGACACCGCAGTCGTTAAACTAACGGGAGACCAAACAATAACAGGAAACAAAATATTTACTACTTATTTGGGTGTAAAAGATTCAAATCCATTAAACACTGGTAAGTTATTCTTCAACTATAATAATAATATGGGTTCTATTTATTCGTCGGAGGTAGGTGGAGCAACGGGATATCCACTAAGCATTGTTGGTTCTTCCATACTTCTTGCTTCTACAACGGGGAGTGGAATAACACTGACTGGCAATGTTTTAAATTTTAGTGGCACAACAGCAATTAGCGACTTCCAGCACCATTCTATGACACCGATGCTTCAACGAAGGCTTACACTGATACTAAACTGGCCAAGGACGGCACAACGGCTATGACGGGTAGTTTAAATATGGGAGGATTTTCAATTACAAATGTTAATCTTGTTGATGGCGTGGATGTTTCTACTCTTGACACTTCTGTCGTTAAACTAACAGGAGACCAAACCATAGCAGGGAATAAAAAATTTACTTCAACAATAGAAGTGCGGGGCGCCACAGCTCCAACCGCTTTTGATGGTATCGATGTTGCCTTTGATACGGCGACAAATATAGGAATGATTGCCGCACAAAAAATAGCAACTGCGACTTATTATCCTATACAAATAACGGGTTCTTATGTAGAGTTATATTCAGGTAATAATGTAATCGCGACCGCAACTGACACTACACTATCTTTGAATAACAACAAAATAACAAACTTAGCCACACCATCAGCAACAACGGACGGAGCAAATAAAAGTTATGTGGATACATTAGACGGGCAAAATGTGAAACTAACAGGAAACCAAACCATAGCAGGAATTAAGACATATAGCAGTGGTGTTGAAATAACGGGAAATTCAATCAATTCAACAACAAAGGGCACATTTATCGTTTTCAATTCTACCAGTAATATCGGGTCAATTGCTAGTTTGGATATGAAAACTGCAACATATTACAACTTTGAAATTTCTGCGAAAAAAATAAGTTTTATTATTGATGGGACGATAGTCGGTTGGGTAAATCCTTCGGGGCTAGATTGTAATAGTAGCGAAATAGCCAACCTAGGAACTCCGACATTAGCGACGGACGGAGCGACAAAAGGGTATGCGGGCACATTGGACGGGCAAAATGTAAAACTATCAACAGACCAAACCATAACAGGAAGTAAAACATTTAATGGTGCGAGCACTGTGATAAAATATCTAACTTTGACGAACAATGCTGATTTTAATATCAAACTATCACTAATGGCGGAAATATAACATATAATGGGGCGAGGATATTAAACCAAAATGGAGGGACATATTCTTTTCACAGACATCAGGAGATTATCAATATTTCTTATTTACTCTAAATACTGCTACAAGCGGAACCGCGAACCAACGAGGTTATGTATTTACGAATGTAGCGTCTGATGTAAAAGGGGCGGGACTTTATAATTCAAAACTTTTGGATAATAAAAGTGCTTCATCTGACATTGTCCGTTTTAACAATGCTGGAGGTATGCGGTTTTATGGTGCTTTGGATATGAACTCAAACAATATAACAAATGGCGGGACAATAACGGGAACGACAATTACTTCAACCGCAGGTATATCAACGACGACGCTAACGGCGAGTGGATTAATAACAGCAAATGCGAGTATATCAACAACAACAGCAACCGCAAGTGGATTAATAACGGCAAATGCGGGGATATCAACAACAACATTAACAACAAGCGACAAAATAACAACAGCATCAGGTAAGCCGATAATTATAGGCAATTCAACAAAGGGAATAGGAACAACAGCGGGTTTAGAAATATATGGAACTTACAACAATAACGCAACTGGAGCACATATACAAGCGATTACAACAGAAGATATATATCCCACTTTTCAACTAACTAATTTAAGTCATAATAACATAAATATGACTTTTGATGCGTATTTAGATGCTGGTGGATGGAAATCAAGTTATGCGAGTTCTAATTTTCTAATTAGTAAATGGAATAATAAACTTACATTTTTGTATGATGTAGGAGGAGGCGGTGCTGGGAACTCTCTTGGTTGGAATCTCGCTCTGGAACTAGACACTGCGGGTTTATTAACAACAAAGGCGATTACAGCAAGTGGGGTGATAACAGCAAATGCTGGATTAACAGGAACAACAATAACTGCGAGCGGATTAATAACAGCAAATGCGGGGATATCAACAACAACATTAACTCTTCCAACGACATCAAGCGGTTCTCTAATAATAAGACAAAGACCCGCCGCTACTAACGACCCACAACTATATTTTAAATCGGGAGGATATACGAATTATGGTGTAATTGTTTCTTCAACTGGTTTGCTTCATGCTTGGACTACTTCAAACTCTACTACTGGTGAGCCGTCTGGTAGTTATAATTATATTCCGCTAAATGGTGCTTGGACAAACTCATCGGACAGGCGATTAAAATCAGATATTAAAACATTAGACTGCGGGGATTGTTGCGAGAAACTAATGAATATAAATTGTTGTTCATATTATTTGAAATCAGACGAGAAGAAAGAAAAAAAGAACCACGGATTTATTGCGGACGAAGTAAAAAAGATTTTTCCAGAATTTGTATCTGAAAGTGGAATGAAAGCAGAGGATGGAGAAGGCTACCTTGAAGGCATAACATATACAGATTTTATACCGATATTGGTCAGCGGATTTCAACACATGGCTGAAAAGGTAGTTAATTTAGAAAAACAAAATAATAATCTCATATACTACAAGAAATTAGAGAAAATGTCAAATAATACGACTAGACTTCACAGACCCCCGCCTATTATGGATATGGATGGCGAACTAACTCCAGAATTAAAGTCCCGTGTTCTTGAAGTAGAACTAAAGACTGAGGAGAAAAAAATAGAGCACGAATTGGAAGACAACTGGAATTGTTGTTGTATAAAAAACAGACCAACCGACAGCCGACTTATTAAATACTTATTTCAAATGGGTATCATTATCGCCATCATCACCCTTTGTATCGTGAGGCTGTCTGAAAAGAACTTACCGTGTGAGGTTGCTAACACGTACGTCGGTATTTTAACACTATTGATTGGCATATGCCTTCCTTCACCTTCTTCAAGTAAGAAGTGAGCATTCAAACGAATAGATTTTATACCAAGAAGCATCATTTGAGCAAATTAAAGGTTTAGCTTCATCAAAACTAACACACCAATCACTCATCGGCTTATACACACATCCCTTTTGCATACAATAAACACAACTTTCATTTTTTTTATCGCTAACCCGTGAATAGAAATCACAGGCAGTCCGAGCAGAAATATTAATTAATAAAAAGTTTATGAGCATTAGTATAGAGGTCATCACGATGGACTATAAATTCCAAAAGATTATTTTTCTGAGTAATGATTTTGCGGGCGGTAGCAAAACATTTGACAAAACCATTAAATTGAACTTTACCCCAACTAGAATGAATGTTAAGTATATCCACTACATGAATGATATGACTGAAACGAAAACAAAAATTCTTTATATGGACCGCATCGGTATTATTGGAACATTCGCTGATAGCAACACCGCAAACATTTCCAATCTCAGCTACAACTTAGGTATTATTAATTGGACCGACGGGCAATACAGTTTTAGAGTGCTTAAAACGGACAATGGCAGTATTGAGACTGACCTGCTAGAAGAATTGTCATATGCTTAGAATTCGTTGCGTAGCAACAATGTTATGAATTAAAAATTCATAACTATTTTTAGCTTAATATAAATATATAGTGATGGAGAAAATTAACGATATACGAGTTAGACCAGTTAGAAACCAAAACGGAGATGGTGAGAAGTTGGCAAAAGGATATAAGTTGTTTGATGAAGCCTTTGCTAATATTTTTCTTTTAGCGCGCAAGAAGAGCGGAAAGACAACGGCACTGTTTGAAATCCTGAAACGAACGACCGACAAAAAGACCCGCATTGTTATTATAGCCAGCACAATACATAAGGACCACATTTACAAAGAAATGGTGAAGCACTTCAAGAAGAAGGGCAATCCAATGGCGATATACACATATTTGAAAACGGACGGATACAGTGTGATTGATTACGAATTGGACAAGCTCAACAAACCCGACGAGGAGCAAGAAGAAGGCGAAATTGTTCAGGACGAGAAAGAAGAACCGAAACCGAAGTTTTTATATTTTGGTAAAGAGGAAGAGAAGAAGCAGAGACAAGCCCCAGCGGAGAGACCGAGCAAATACATTACACCAGAAGTCGTGTTTGTGCTAGACGATTTGGGTAGCGGGTTAAGGGATAAGTCCGTGAGCGACTTGTTAAAGAAAAATAGACACTATAAGTCAAAGGTGATTATGAGCTCGCAATACCTTAACGACCTAAAACCTGAGGCAATTAAACAGTTAGACTACCTTCTTATTTTTCCAGGACAGAGTGTTGATAAAATAGAACTCGTGTATAAGCATCTGGACCTCGGCTACGACCTTGAATACTTTATTGAAAAATATCACGAGGCGACGAAAGAGAGGTTTAACTTTTTGTATGTTGATGCGGTATCTGATGAATTACGAAAGAACTTCAATATTCGCTTAAAGTAATTTTATTATTATTTATTTTTTTCTATACATTATATAGGAACCTTTTTTGAAAAAAAGCTTCACCAAAAACCGGAGGTGCGGAGGCGGAGTCTCTGCATGCCAACATCACCAGTGATTATTTCAAGACCATCAGGTTATAACATCAGCTACAATCCCAGTATGCCACAAGCAGGAGGACGAAAGAAGAAGGGAAAAAAGAAGCAAACAGGAGGCAAAGTTAATTGGGACAAGGTCGGAAAAGCGATAGTGGATGCTAATAGGTTTATCAAGAAGAACCAATTGATTTCAAGAGGTGCTACTTTTCTGAGCGATGTAGGAGTGCCTTATGCGGACCGTGTAGCAAAGGCTGCGGCGAAACAAGGATACGGCAAGCAACGAGGCGGAGCGGTCAAATTTAGGTAAGGACAAGCAACTCAAATAAAAAACTAAACCTTCTATTATTTTTTTTACTAATAATATATGAACCTTTTTAAAAAAAGCTTCACCAAAAACTTGGAGGTGCGGAGGCGAAGCTTCTGCGTATGAAGACCAAAACTCGTGGAGGTGCGGAGGCGAAGTCTCTGCGAAAACAACGACCGCCAAGGATATACAGAACCAAAGATGGCAGACCATATATCAAAGTAAAAGGCAAACGAGCATATCTCAACTTTGGCGAGAAAACGAATGACCTTTCAACACTTCAAATCGTTAAACTATTTCTGAAATATATGAAAGGGGATACCCCTTTCAAACCCCACAGGCTGGGTCGTAGGGGCGGAGTCCCTACAAAAGAGCGAATTGTTAAGTCCGAATTCAATCGCCTTGAACACGAGAACCGCAACCAGATACAAAACAACCTGCTGAAAAAATATGAACTAATACACGAGCAGGAGGAAAAGGAAAAGAAGTTAAGAGAACAGGCAGAAGATGAGAAGAAAAGAATGGAGAGGAAGGAGAATGCGGAAATGAAGGAAAGACAAGAAGAATTAATAAGGGAGGCGAACAGAGAGCAAAAACTTATAGAGGATGTAAAATTTGAACAAGATAGAAAAAATAATTTAATGCTATTACCACCTTTCCAACCTCAATACATACAAGCACCACCACAAGCACCACCACAAGCACCACAACTAGGCCCGCCCCAAGCACCACCCCAAGCACCACCACAAGCACCACCACAAGCACCACCACAAGCACCACCACAAGCACCAGAAGAAAAACAGATGCCATTGAAAACAAAAGAAGAGAAAAAGGCTGAGAAGGAATTAAAAGAAAAATACATTGAATTAATGAAGAAAGCAGGCTTTACAACTAAATTTATTAAAAGTTTGAGCAAAACAGAATTTATCAAACTTGGCACAGGAATAGAGAAAGCGATAGCCGATGCTCAATCAGCAGATGAGCAGAAAGAACTGGCTGAACAATACAAAAAAGAATTAGAACAAGAAAAAAAACGAGCGGAGGCCAAAGCGAAACACTTTGAAATTAAAGATAAAATATCATACATATCCGCAGGTTTAAGAAATGATTACAAGTATCCGAAATTGGATATACCTAAAACTTTGGGCCCTGCTTTGGAAAAAGAAATGAAAGCTCGGGGCAAACCACCACCAAAAAAAGTTAAAGGAAAACACACGACAGCTGGTATGGCACAAGTTATAGTAGATGAAGGTATTGATTTAGGAATAGACCAGAATGAAATGAGAAAGAAACTCGCTGATTATTTGGGAATAAACCAAACGGGTGCTGGGGCAAAAACGATGGAGGAATTAATCCACAAACCTTTAACGATAGCAAAAATTAAGAAATATTTGAAGAAGGGCAAATACAAGAAGAAAATGAAGAAGAAGGATTATGTAAATAACTTAGTATCTGAAATGAGAAGCGACCCAAACATTAAAAATCAAGTTTCAAATACTCTCGGCATTCAACCAACCGAGGAAGTTCCACAGCCAGAAGTTCAACAGCCAGAAAATATGCCAGAAGTTCAGCCACCAGAAGTTCAACCACAAACTGAGGCAGTAGATGGGGCAGTAGAAGCAGGGGCAAGCCCCCGCACCCCCGAGGTAGATGGGGTTGTAGGGGGAGGAGGCCCCTACCGAGGATTGATGACGGATGAAATAGACAATATTATGAGAAAGCACGATTGGTATTTGGGAACAGTAGCCAGCGACGAAATAAACAAACTGAAACCAGAAAAAAGAAAGAAGTATGGCTTTATAATGAACTTGGATAAGTCTAGCCAACCAGGCTCACATTGGATTGGTGTTTGGATTGACACCATTAAAGATGACTCTATTGAAATCTACGACCCTCTCGCACTGTATAAGCCGACCGAGCTATTTCTACACCAAATGAAACAGCTTATTGAAAATATTAAGCCGAACACATATCTGCTTATGAAGGTTAATCAGGTTAAAAACCAAAGCGACACAACAGATACCTGCGGGTGGCATAGTATTAGGTTTTTGTTAGAGCGGGCGAAAGGTAGTAGGTTTAAATTTGCCAGTGGTTGGACGGACTTAAAAGAAAAAGAAGCGGAAGAGTTGAAAACCCAGAACGGCTACGGCTTTGACACTTTTATTTAGCAGGGGCCTTCGTCCCCCGCACCCCCTCCGTTGTGGTATGTAATTAAAACAAAAAATATATTTTCTAATATATACAGTATAGTTTTTTTGAGATTGTAAGTGGTTTTTTGAAAAAAAAGCACTTACTATGGAATATAGGGGAGGCAGGAGCTCTAACATTTACTATGTCAACAGCAAAAATAGGATAAATGGCACGGACAGTGATTTCACTCACTCCGTTGATATGAAATCGCTAGACAATCCTACCCATTGTAAAATTCTTCATATCTATGTGCCGAAATCGTATTACTCTGTGGCAAGTCCTTACAATACTTTTATTCTTAGTGAGAACGGAAACGAGGCGCTCATTACGATACCCGAAGGAAACTACACAATGAACAACTTAAAAAATAAGCTAGCCGAGGTGCTAACCGCAGAAAGCCCCAACGACTACACATACACAATAACAAGCAACAATACGAATACTGACCCAGAAGATGGCAAGCTAACATTCACCGTAGCTAACAATCCCGTTAACATCCAACCGCGGTTTGTATTTGACGACGAAACTCGCATCCACGAAATTATGGGGTTTGAGCGGTCTTCTACTTATTTCTTCGCTAATAATACACTGAGGTCGCCAAATGTCATAATCTTGACGGGCGAAAAAACATTGTATCTACAAAGCGACCTCGTTGGCGAAGGCGATAATCACGTGCTCCAAGAAATATACACGGTGAATGAAATCCCGTTCGGCTCTATTATCTACGACGGAAGCGGGTCGGAGTATGGCAAAAGATTGTCTACTAGTTCAAGCAATGTGTATCGGTTTTACTTGACTGACGAAAACGACCAACCAATTAACCTAAACGGTTTGGGTGTTGTAATGACATTGTTGATTTACCGCGAGACGAATTATTTTAATTTATTTACATCATTTTTTAATTTGTTAAAAAAGCCGTTAATTAATTATTTTATTTTTTCTCATATTAAAATATAAGACAACCGTAAAAAGAGGAAAAACAAATGCCTACACAACACGGAGGCGAACTAGATTTCAGCAGGACTGACTACATCAGTGCTTCTTATCGTTTGAATAAGCTTACCCCTCGTGAGGGTTCTATTAATATCACTGTTTCTACCGCAGGAGGACAGGAAAGCAACTTTGACCTTATAAGCCGTCCGTTCAACTTGGCTCGCTCTGTTTTGAGTTTTAATTATGCCCCAGATGCGAAGGCGGCGAACTACAACAAATGCTTTATGGACTGCCTGGCCCTGATTAGGCAGATACAATTGATTACTAGAGGCGGTGTTTATCTGTGCGACATTAACGAAGTCGGAAATATCACTAAGATGATTTGGAAACCCGAAACCTCCATTGATGATTTACTAGCTTTGGAAAATCACGACAATGGAAGTGGAGCTGGATGTATGCTTCAAAAGTGTAATGCTACAACTACATTTCAACCCGCTAGCGATGCTACAAGGTTGGCCGCCTTACAAACAGCCTTGACCGCTTCGGCAGTAGCAGGAAATGTGGCGGGACAAATTGATGCGGGAATTGATGTTGCTAAGGCTCAGGTTCAGGCAGCATTAAAGGCTTGGATGTCGCAACCCACTACAAATGCCCGCCGACACGATGATGCCCTTATTGCGAATGAGACTGGCACGAGTAAGTTCGTTAATGTTGCTTTTAATGAGGCTAAGTATTTCTCAGCTGGAACTATTAACAATGCCAGCCCGAGTGTTAATGTTAAGATTAATCTTGGAATGCTTTACAATACTATTTTCGCTCTGGATAAAACTATTATGTTTCCAGAAATTTTGACTATGCGGATTGTTTGGCAACAGACACCCAAAATCTTTTATTATAACAATGATGCTCTTTCTACTGGTGGTGGCACTGTTGCGGTGGCGGATTCAAATGTTACTATTACTAATCTCAGCCTGTTCTTAGCTGTTGAAACTAACCCAGATGTCGTTCAATCAATTCAACAGAAGATTATGAGCCCCGAAGGTATGAGCTTCAACATTGATTATTCTTATTTGTATAAAAATACTGTCGGAGTAGCTTCAACTTCTCAAAATGTTATCCTTAGATTTGACAGAGGCCACGGACGGCGAATTAAGAAGATTTATCATTCTGTATTTAACACAACCGAAAATAAGAACACTGCTTATGACAATAGCAACCTGCTCGGCTCAAAGGTCCAAACTTTTTATACCACACTAGACGGAGCACGACTTCAAGAATTCAATGTTGATTGTCAAACTGGAAAACTAGAAGACTATATGTATCTTAAACCGAAGTTGGAAGGCTTTGATGAATAGCAATGTTTATCAATACAACTGGGTTTGGTGCGATAGCTTTGACAATACCCGACCGTTGTGGAGCAAGGACCAAAATGAAATTAGCGGATTAAGTCTAGACACCGAGCGACGATGGGAGTTTATTGCTACCACTGCGAATGTTGCGGCCAATCATTACACATTTGTCGTAACTCAGCAAAAAGTAAATGTTAAGAATGGCACCATTACTAGAAATTAAACCCCAGCAGGGGCAAGCCCCCGCACCCCCATCCGTTGAAGTAATATTTAAAATTTTAGATTTATTTTTTCATATAATATACGAAGCTTACACAAAACATTTTTTTGAGGTCATAGGTGGTTTTTTGAAAAAAAAAAGCACCTACAATGAGCCACCAACGAAATTTAGTCGCACAAGATGATGGAGGGAATTTTGTTAATTTGAAATGCGGAACTTATGGAGAACTAAAAACAAAATTAACAGATGACAACTTGACAGCATTTGGTGAAATATCCACAGCACAATACACACCAATTATTCAAGAGACATTTATGTATAACGTAAATTCTGCTAAATGGGATAGTGCTATTATTAATTCTACTGTTGAAATGAAGAATTCAATGGCTAGCATATCAAGAACTGCCGTGGCAGGGGCTAGCGGATACATTCAATCAAAAAAAATAATTAAGTATCGTGCTGGAATGGGAGTGTGTGTAAGATTTACTGCCTTATGGACTACAACGGAGGCTAATGGTGCTCAATATCTTTCGGCAGTGGGATTAGGTGATAGTGCTTTTACAGATGGTTTCTTCTTTGGTAAAGAAAATGGAGTAATGAAAATATATCACAACCGAGGAGGAGCGACTATTAATGCTTATTCGCAAACAGCTTGGAATATTGATAAGGCGGACGGGAAAACATACTTACCCGCAATTGATTTTACGAAGTGTAATGTTTTTCAAATTAAGTTTCAGTATTTAGGGTTTGGTCAAGTATCTTTTTATATTGAAAATCCAAATACGGGAGATTTTCAAATGGTTCACGCCATTCGTTATGCTAACACACAAACTTTAACAACACTGAATAATACTACTCTACCTTTTTCAACCTATATAGCAAATGTTGGTGCTGTTGTAGCAGTCCAAAATATTAAAGTCGCTAGTGTTGGATGCTTCATTGAAGGAACAGAAATCATAAGAGGTATTCCTTTTATTTATGAGAGAACCGCCAATGCGACCAATGCTGTTGCCCACGTTTTTACAATGAGAAATAATGCGACTACGGGAGGTGGTGCTCTTACAAATTATAGCATAGTTTATCCGCGACGATTAACTATCTTAAATACTGACTCTAAGACTAGTTGTATTATTAAAGTAATAAAAAATGCTACTCTGACTGGTGCCGTCTATGCTGAAAATAATGCTAATACAAGTCTGGTTTCGTTTGATACTACCGCGACAGTGGCTAATGGGAATACCATAGCGGTCATCTTTGTAAATTTGAGTAGTGCTGAGACTGTTAATCTAAATGATTATGATTTGGACGATATGTTACCAGGGGAAAGATTAACTATAACATGGCAAGCAACATCTGCTCAAACGATAAGTATTCAGTATGCTTTAACTTGGATTGAAGACCCATAGATTATTTTTAGAAATATTTATTTTTCCAATAGTATAGAGTGCTTTACAATGTCGTGTAAAGAGTGCGAAAAAAAAGATGAATTAACTGCTACGGTTGATAACTACCAATTCTGCGATGAAACTTGTGCTATCGCATACTTTACAAAAAATGAAGATGATGTTAGACGGGAAAACTTAATTAAGTTCTTTACAAAGGCTAAGAAAGCCCGCGAGGAAAGCGAAAAAAAAGAAACGTAAAAGCATTAAATCAAATACTTCTTCAATTCAGCCGTATTTCGGCACCACGGCTGACGAACTAACCATTCAATATACGGCTTGTCAATCTTTGCGATATCATCAAACTTCTTTCCGCGGTATTTGCTGAATTGAAAAGTGTCCTTCGGTTGTGTATTTCTCATTTCTTCAATCGCTTTTATTTCGTCGTGGATTACCTTTTGGACATCTTCCAACGAGAAGGATTTTTTTTCGCCTTCAATGGAAAGTTTTTGGAACTTCTCGCACAGTCTTGTTAGGGTGGACATAGTAGGGTGTATATAGTAGGGTAATATAAAAAAATAAAAAATAAATAATTATATAGAATGAGTGAGTGGATAAAGTTCGTTAAGGCTTACTCCGCTAAGCATAATATAACCTATGGTGAAGCATTGAAAAAGGCTGGTAAGGCATACAGGAAACAAAAGGGAGGTAGTGCTGAGTTATCAGAGGATGTCTATTTGGCTTCGTCGGATAGAAAGGGTGCTGACGGATGGAAACCAGTTGCGAGCAAAGAAAAATCAACCGTGTATGAAAAAGATGGAATTGACCTTCCAGGCCAAGCTGGCTTTCAGCCACGCAAAGCGATTGTGGTATTTAGGGGAAGTGCGGATAAGCGAGACTTACTCACAGATGTCGCATTAGTAAAGGGAGTATTAAAAAGAACTCCGAGATATAAAGAAGAGCAGAAGTTGGTTAATGAAGTCATAAAGAAATATGGTAAGGATAATGTAGAGCTGACGGGTCATTCACTAGGTGGCACGATAGCAAAAGACCTGAGCCGACAAACGGGTGTAAGTGCGATCACATACAATAAAGGCAGTAGCACGAGAGACCTCATTGACCGAGTAGCTACAAGAGTAAATCCAAAAGGTAAGCGGGCGAAGACTGCGAAGCTGACCACGAACTACCGAACCGCATTTGACCCCGTATCATTGTTAGGGGCTACGGCTGTAAATACTAAGTTAGTGAAACCAAAAAAAGGAATTCATACAATAAGAAGCTTCAAGGGTAGTGGCAAAAAGGCAAAAAAATAAATTTTCTGTCATTAGAAAGGGGAAACCCCTTTCGAACCCCACCGCGGGGTTGTAGGGGCTTGCCCCTACATTTAGTATCCAAACGGTCTTGTTTCAATCGCATTGTCAACAATACCTATAATATTTCTTTTAGTGTAAGTAAAGCTGAATATTTTTTCTAAGTATTCGCTCGTTATTTTTTTCTGTTGTTTGTCTCTTGTTATCTTGCTGTTCTCTACAATAACAACTTTACCAGATTTTTCAATTCGTTTAGCAATCAATTTTTCTTCCTGAGTTTTAAGCAACTCTAACAATTCATTCTTGCCGTTCTCAATAAGGTCGTTGTTTTTAATTCCAAGTCCGCAACTAATAACACTTAACATATTTGGTAAATTTAATGATTTATTGTTTTCATAATTCATACTAAAACCTTTTACTTTCATACTTGCTTTGCCGTTATCCAATACATATCCATAACACTTTGGCCCTCCTCCGATAAAGGTCGTAATCTTTGCTCCGTGTAGCTCGTCCGTCCATTCGCCTAACAACTTACCCGTTTTAACATCTGTTTCGCCTTTCGTTAAGTCTGTTGTGTATATGACACTGTCTGTATCGTGGTATAGAACTCTGTTGTCTAGTTTGTCCATCATCTCATATAGTCTAATCCTCGCGTGGCAAGTCGTAAATAAAGCAACTACAATATTTGTTTTTACGGGGTCGCTTACCGCATCTTGTTTAAGGTCATAGCTCGCTTCTATTATTTTGTCGTTAATAATGTTTATGTTTATGTTATCAACTGACTTATCGTTCATTAACTTGTATAAGGTATCTTTATCTTTAATCATTTTGTTTTGAGTTTTGTTTTGCTTTTCACCAAACTTGCCCCACAGGCTATTCAAGCACAACTTAGCAACCGCTCGCCGCCCTGGGTTTTCTTCTATCTTGTTTTCGTCCATCTTAATTCCCATCTTGACTTCCATACTGTCAATGTAGATTCTTTTTTGTTCCTGTGTAATACATCCATCAGGATATCCGCTTGACTCTTGTTTAACCTTTAAGAAAGTTTTTATGTAATCTTTGAACAGGCTACAGCTCTGTTCCTTCCAGTGCCATACCTCATATACATTAATCAACTTATAGCCTTTGTCTAAGGCCTTGTAGATTTCAGGAGTTGCCCAAGTGCCCGTTATTGCTCGCTCGTTATCGGTGTGCTTACATTCGGTTTTCTGTTCAGTCATTCCGCACTTGTCGCATAAGTAATACATAAGCTTACCTCTATCCGCCTTAGGTAAAACTGGGTGTAGTAATTTTCTAGGCGGTAGCATCTTAACCTTAGCCACTCCGAAATATTCTCTGTTTATGATTTTGTTTTTCATATCTTTTCTTTCATCATCATTGTTAGGTCTTATAATAGTATGGTGACCGCTAGGGTAAAGGTCGTAAAACATAACGGTCGGATACAGAGAGCATATGTCAACGTATTTCGCATACTCGTTATCGTGCCGTGATTTCCAATACAATGTTAGAGCATCCGTTCTACCTCCAAACATTGCTCTCGCGGGTCAAGTCCTTCCTGTTCAGTAATTCGTTCATTAGTATCTTCCGCTAGGCTTTCACTTGTTTTCATTAATCTCCATTCACATTCCCAGATAGTTACTAGTTTGCTGACTTGCTTGCTTAGTTCTTTTTCTCGTCTCATTGTTGCCTTGTATAGTTCGCCCATTGTCTTATTCTTCTTAGTGTTAATGGTATTACCATTGAAGCACTTTGGACATCCGTGCCATAGACATCCGTGAAATTCGTAAGCGGTTTTCGTCTTCTCATCCCAGCCATCTACATAAATAGTTGAGTCGCCAATACGAAACATTTTCTCACCACCATTGAATGCGTGTTTGATATCCGTTTTGTCTAACCTGCTTCTGTAAGCTATCCATTCAACACAAGCCCGAGAGGTAATCCTGTTTTGCTTTTCCGCCTTCAACACAGCAATTGAATTCTCAGGCATAAACTTAGCCCGATACAAAGCCATAACACAACTCGCAATAGTTGTATATTGAAACGGGTCAATACCGAATTCAAGAAACTGCTTTCTGAAATCCATACAACCCCTTCTCAATATATCAACATCGCTATGACAGTATTCCGCAATTTCCTTCCGCATATCAAATGTGTTGTTTTTCTGGCTTTCATACCATTCTAAGAATTCCGCCCTTTTCTTATCTTTCATCGTGTCGTAGCCGTAGTGCTTCTTATGAGGCATAACACCAACATAATTTTTATTCTTGTCAGTATTGAAGAAGTGAGGAAAGAAGCCTTTTTTAAGTTCGTTCAATCCGAATGTCTTAGGAAAATCAGCCAGAGGCATAGTCAAGAAACTGAGACTATCAATGAAGCGGTATTTCTTCAAAGTCATCATCATTATCTTACCGCCCTGATAAATGACAAATGGTGCCTGTCCGTTATCCACTAACCATTTAAGAATAAACTGACAGTCATAACCGCGACTGTTATGAGCAATGAATGTAAAGCCGTTGTGCTTTGGTTCAAAAGCTCACTTACAGAAATCATCAATGTTCTTATGAATGACGGGTGGTTCCTTAGCATCGTAATACTGGCTTTCCGCATGATTAACAATGTGCTCACCAGTATCCTGTGTCGCTTCAAAATCAAAGAATATGTATTTCTCTGAAAAAGGTAATATGTCTTTTTTCACGATTTCGCATTGGTGTTCAAGTGGTTTCAGTTCCTTACAATTACGGCATTTCGCATAACCGCATTTGTGTTCGTCCTTCTTCCTGTAATTAAGTCCGCACGAAAGACATTTCGCTTTGATATCACAGTTCGTCCTCTTGTGATTATTGAAGCATACCGTATTTGGAAACTTTCTATTACACGAATAGCAATCAGTCCAATTGCTTTTATCGTTGATACCATTACAGCCTTTGGTTTCGCAGATATTACAAGTGGATTCGCAGGCATGTCTTTCTTTGTATCCCCTTAGACATAACTCACAGAAGTTCTTTTTACCTAGCATAGACTTCATATTAGTTATCGCATCGTAGTGGTTCTCTGTCTTAAGTATGTAAAGGTTCGTAAGTCGCTCGCCCTTTTCATTAAGCAGGTCAGTCTTATAAACAATCTTGTCAGGAAATTCAACAATAACCAGATTGTATTTAATGTGGATAGCAAAAGTTTTAATTTCAGGAATACCGCACACATCCTGAATGACTTTCGCGTCTTCGTGTAGTTTCAAAACCATCTCCTCCTGTATCTTTCGTCCCATTAATATTGTCTTGTATTTTTTGTGTTTTTCAATTTTTGCTTTTACTACAACAATTGCTCTGGCTAAGCATATGTTGTCTGTATTATTAATTTGAATTACTCCTCTCTTTTTATATACATCCAGCTTATTAATTATTTGAAGCCTCGTTCCGCCCGTCGGCATTTCAACAGATTTCAAAACGAATCTAAACCTATCCATATTAGTTCCCTTTTCGTCTGTATAAAGGCTTTCGTTGCTTTGAAATATTGCTGACAGTCTTGCTAAAACCTCGCTGACAGAAATCTCGTTAATCTTTTTCAAACCCGTAGATACTGCTCCATAGTAATCTACAAACTTGATACTTAGACTTACCATATTATTCTGTCTCTGTCTTTTAATAAAGTCATTCAGTATTATCTCAATAAACTTTACTACATCTTCCATACTGAATGAAGTAAAGTTGCCTCTAATCCTAACCCAATACTGGCTTTCATTAATACCTAGAATGTGTTTCTTTCTGTCAACGTGTTTGATTTCGTAGTTTCCGTATCGCATCAGGTCTTTCACCCTTTCTTTTCTTTCTCTCACTTTCGCTTCAAACACTTTCGCCTCAAACTGAGGAGGTAATGGTGGTGCTACTGGAATAGCATGATGCTCAAAGTAAACAGCACCTCTTACTCTGTTCAAGTAATTTTGGGCCGTTGATGTATCCACCTTACACTTTCTCGTCTTCGGTATTATATACAGCACATCTTGACCCCTGACCCTTTGATTTCATAATTAATTTTTTGTTCCCTAAATTTGTCCAACCTATACGTCTTACCGTTGTAAGTGTCTGTCTCCATAGATTTTCTTTGAGAAAATCGGTTTGTTTGTTCAAACAAACTTGTGTATATATTGGTTAACAAATTTTTTTTCGAAATTAAATAATTATCTCAATCGTCTGCCCCCGCCGTGGTCCGCCGTGTGCTCCCCGTGTCTATATATACGGGGGGCCCTATGTTTAGATGGAAATTAGGGCGGGGCTGGCTGGGCCGAAAAAAAATATATTATTATTATATTGATATTAGTCCGCAATGACAGTTATGTTCGCGGTAATGACAGAAATTACACCAGTCATCGCTATCTCGTCTTTTATTAATATTTTCAATCATTCTTTCCCATTCTTCTTTTTTCTTCTTTTCTTCTTCTTGTTTTTCAAGAAACTTATTGTGCTTTTTTGATTTCAAGTGTATTTTCTTTCCTGAAATATCAACATCAGAACCACAATCACATTTGTATCGTCGTTTGTTTTCTGTCATCGTGTGCCTCTTGTTCGTTCCCCTGTGTATCCTTATATATTACCCCTTCGTTTTGTTTAGAAGAAATTTTTTCTGTGTGCCTGTTTGATTTCATGTGTCTTGCTTTGCTACTCCTATTTATTTCAACTCCGCATTCACACTTGAAAGGAGTCTTCTTCCAACTCCTTTTCTTTTCTTTTTTGATTTCTTTTGTTTCCTTATCATAATTAACTTTCCATTCATCATACTTTTGTTTGACTTTTTCCTCGTGATATTTCTTTGCTTCTTCCATTGCTTGTTCTTGTGTTCTTCCTTTTCCAATACTAAAACTCTTAAACATCGTTTTGCCTCCTTCTCTCCATTGAACTTTTACCATCGGCCTCTTTTCATTATTCTTTATCATAATACATCCTTTTGAAATAGTAAATCTACGACTTGTCTTTTTTTCCGTGTCGTCGTTTGTCATCCTGTATGTGTCTCTATATTTATGACTTTAATTTAAAATACGAACTTATTTGGCCGTTGCCATTTTGTCCCGTGCGGGCCGACCGTGTTGGTCTCTGTGTGGCGGGTGGTATGTCTTGAAAAAGTGTGACGAAGTGGCCCCCTATACTACTTACGTATGAATTTATGTATGTATGTATTTTTTTCCATTTCTATTTTTTGTTTTATTTATTACGTTTGTTTTTTTAAATTTATGGAAGTGGTATTCTAAATTTCAGCTGATGCTAGCTAAAAAATTAAAAACTATAAGAACGTAAGAATATAAAAACTCATTATTTTACTATAAGACCAAGTAAGTAAGTAAGTAAGTATGCAAGTAATTATGTGAGTGTGTAAGTATGTATGTTTGTATGCATGTATGTATGGATATATCTACGTATTAATGTACGTATGAATGTATGTATGTATTTATTTTTTTCCATCATACTATTATTTTTTGGTTTTATTTATTACGTTTGTTTTTCTTTCTTATGCAAGTGATATTCTTAATTTCCGCTGATGCTACGTAAAAAAGTAAAAACTACAACAACGTAAGATTATAAAAACTCATTATTTTTCTATAAGACTAAGAAAGTAAGACTGAGAAAAAACAGAATCTTGATTATCCTGAGCAAGTGCAACAAGCTCCTACAAACAAAAACAACAATTTGAAAACAACAACAAAAAAGGTAAGAAATTATTACCTGAGTAGCTGGAGCTAGCTTATCTACTTATCTCTATAAAATCATGATTTTTGATATCTACTATCAAATATTACAATAATCTTGTTTTCAAACACAACTTAACAAAATATTCATATCATTACTACGTTTCTTTTTGTTTCATAATTTTTTTTAACTTTTTTTTTTACTTATATATTATATATATATATTTATATATATATATATATAATATATATTATATATATATATATATATATATATATATATATTGGTTCACTTCGAATTAAAACGTATCGGGGTGCATAAAAAGTGAGACATGAGTTGTTAATAATAAAAGTGAGACATGTAGTGTGACTTAAGAGAGTATGAAAAAAAGTTAGAACAAAAAGTGAGATATGAGTTATTGTTATTAATAAAAGTGGGACGTGTAATGACTTGAGAGAGTGGGACAAAAGTGAGAATGCAGGCTTGAGTTGTTTTTTTGGAATGTGGACAAGCACCGGGGTCATGTTTAACATTTATATAATCTCATTCGATAATCTATTACTTAATATTTATTTATTTTGTTTTTTATTTTTCCATCACTCAAACAATTCAAGGTTATATTTATAGTTTAATAAAGGCTGAACTTTTAAAACTTGTTCTACTTACAAGTGTTCTTCGCACAGAGTCCAAGACTGTACCGACGCCTCTCAAGTCGAGCTAGAGGGGGTGGGGGGGGGAGGGGGGAGGCACCCTCACTGGGGGCGCGGGGGTACTGATAGTAGGAGAGTCACGGTAAGCTACAGTGTCATTCTCCCCATTCTGACATCGCGTACTATCCCATCCTAGTCGTTGCGCTCTCGTGCATTCTAGCAGCAATGTGTAGGTGGTATCTCATTTTATCCGGGCGATTTGCTTTATTCTGTGCGCTAAATCTATCTATCTCGGGTCCGTTGTTTGCAGTAGACGATAATGGCGTCCTCAATCGTTATTAGCTCTCTCTCCCCGCCCATGAAAAAACAAAGAAGTGTATCCCCATATGGTTATAGTAACCATCCTGTGCCAGCTCCTTGAACTTAGGATATTCACGTTGCAAAAGAAAGTTCTTCCATATGTTTGACAGGCAGATGACAGAGAAGGGGAAGAATGCCCAGACACAATTGATGCACATATGGTATGCAACATTATCATTGGAGACATGAAAGTCAGGCTCCAGTCTCATACACTCTACGCACGGCAAGGGGTATCTCAAAGTGGGCAACATGTTTTTCGGATCGTTTCTGTACAGGGGCAGCAACAACGTCCCTGCGTATTTGAGGATCAGCTTGGCTGTCCCCTCTGGTTTGATGCACCAGCGGGAGGCAAACTTACACTTATTTTGAAGAGTTACGAACCAATCCTCGAAGGGGGGAAGCAGATTGAACTTCTTCTTGGTGAGAAAGAGGCACAAAAGCAGGACGATAATGTCAGTGAATGTAAGGAGCGGAACAATGATTAAACAGTTGCTCGATGAGGCCAGGGTAAAAGTGCACCCTTGCGAGGCGACCATTCTCGCCACGACCCCAGGAAGGGTGACCCAACCTCTGTTTTTTCTCACGCAGCTTCCCCTCACGAGGAACAGACTTAGCTTTCTAACGCTTAGACATGGGATTGTGTTTACGGTTGCGAAGGCGAATTGATAGGCCGGACCGGCTCTCAAGTCACATTTTTGTCCATATCACTTTTTTTAAGCAATCATGTCAGCTCCGTGGCCTCGTTGCTTTGTCGAGCGCCAGCTCCTCGACGAGCTCGTGGATCACCACTGTCATATCGTGGAGCCTGTCTCCGACCACTTCGCCCCTGCCACAGATATTTTTACGAGCAACCTGATCTGCCTCTGCTCCTTTTTGGACATTTGAAGAGGCTGGCTGGGAGGGTCTACCACGTCCTCTTCGTTGAGTACGGCTACTACCGTCTGCCTCGGTCCCAGTGGGTCCGCTGCACCCTCGATCATGACAGAGATAGGTGTCTAAATGTTGGCTCATTTCGTATCGGGGTTCATAAAAAGTGGGACATGAGTTGTTGATAATAAAAGTGATACATGTATGTGACTTGAGAGAGTGGGACAAAAACCCAGTACAAAAAGTGAGACATGAGTTATTGTTATTAATAAAAGTGGGACGTGTAGTGACGTGAGAGAATGGGAGAAAAGTGTGAATGCAGGTTTGAGTTTTTTTTGGAATGTGGACAAGCACCGGTGTCATGTTTAACCTTTATATAATCTCATTCAATACTCTATTACTTAATATTTATTTATTTATTTTTTTATATTTTTCCATCACTCACACAATTCAAGTGTATATTAAAAGTTTAATAAAGGCTGAAATTTTAAAACTTATTCTAGTTACAAGTTTTCTTCGCCAACAGTCCAAGACTGTACCAACGCCTCTCAAGTCGAGCTAAGGGGGGGGGGGGGGGGATGCACCCTCACTGGGGGCGCGGGGGTCGCTCTGTAAATGTCAGGGCCTACAAGGAACCCCCTTTGCACCATATATTCTAGCTGTAGGCAACACTGTACTATCTCCTCATCCCCTAGCACACTGACCTTTCTAGCATGGTTGAGGAATGCTTCTGTTTTTTTGAGACTGTCATTCAATAACTGAGCATGTATTTTGCTCATTTGATAGTGTTGGTTTCGTCTGACATGATGAGCGAGATTGGTATGAAAAATACACCACACGAGCAGTCCTTGTTGAATGGGCACTACTAGTAATATACGTTTCCACCCCGTCCCCTTGTACGTGCAAGCAAAGTGCATTGTCTGGATCACATGGAGAAGCTCATTGGGGTAACTGATGTCCCACCATCTCCTAATTACGTCTAATAGCTCTAGGTCTACTTGCAAGATATTAAATACAAAGCTTTTTCTTATTGCATCTATGTCTGCTACTAGGTGTGATCTTTCGTTCCACAGACACACCTGGCAATAATGGTACATTGATATTTCCCATGTCACATCCCTTCGTGTAAGGCAGCGGGCACAAGGTCAATCAGTAGGCTATAGAGCGTTAACTATTCTGTCTGTCTCTCTGAGCATATATCTCTGAGCATATATGCTAAAGTGTCTCGAACTATAGTTTTCCGTCTATGTCACTCAACGAAATAAACTAATGGTATTTTCCTATTTGAGCAAAGTAGGTAAGAGCTCCATAACTGAGCACCAATCGATTGTGGTTTCTTTTCAAAAAAGCTAGTTCCAGTAAATGCATTGAACAGGCGTTGGAAGTCCTCGAGAGACAAGAAGGAAGCAATCAAAGCAAACTCAATTATAAACAGGAACCAAAATGCACCATATGCAAAGGGTGCATCCTTCCACACGACAGGGGTGGAGTTTGGGTGATATTTTTGTCGTGAAGGCTTGACGTGGGCGCGTTGGCGAGTGTGTGTATATATATATATGTATACATATATATGTATATATATATATATGTATATATATTATATACATTTATTATGATTCTTCTTTACAGGTATGATGATGATAATATTAATTTCAGATGGTAACTCAACGTAATCAGAAAATATTTTTAAATTTTAATTTTCTCACACAATTAAATAAACTGTATTAGAGATATTATTCTTCTGCATATGTGATGTTTTTCTTTCTCTTGATTATGCTGAGCAAGTGCAACAAGGTCCTATAAACATAAACAACAATTTAAGAACAACAACAAAAAAGAAAAGAGATTATTACCTGAGTAGCTGGAGCTGGTAAGTCAGCTTTCTTCTTTGAATGCATCACCTACATGTACACACAAAATATTTTTTTTGATATTAGATGGCTTTCGTCCTAATTTTTTTTTGGATATTATTATTTAATGTTCATAAACACAGTTAAAAGAAATGCTAGTTTTAGACCCTACATTCCAAGGGGTCATTCCGTATTCATAGCTTGTTGCGATAGTTGTTCTTGTTTTTTTAAGTAAGAAAGTAAGTAAACAAGTAAGTATGTAAGTGTGTAAGTATGTATGTTTCTATGCATGTATGTATGGATATATCTATGTATTAATGTACGTATTAATGTATGTATGTATGTATTTTTTTCATACTTCTATTTTTTGTTTTATTTATTACGTTTGTTTTTCTTTCTTATGCAAGTGATATTCTTAATGTCGGCTGATGCTAACTAAAAAACTAAAAACTACAAGAACATAAGATTATAAAAACTTATTTTTCTATAAGACTAAGAAAGTAAAACTGAGAAAAAGTAGAATCTTGATTATGCTGAGCAAGTGCAACAAGCTCCTACAAACACAAACAACAATTTGAGAACAAAAAAAAAAAAAAAAAAAAAAAATTAAGAGATTATTACCTGAGTAGCTGGAGCTGGCTAGTCAGCTTGCTTCTTTGGAGTCATCACCTATACATATAAAAAAGATAAAATTTCTAAAGATAAATTCAACTAAAACTAAATTTATTATTATACAAATATTTATTGAATTATTACTTATCTGGAATAAAGGATAGATAATTAAATTATCATCTACTTATCTCTACAAATCATGATTTTTGATATCTACTACAAAATATTACAATAATCTTGTTTTCAAACACAACTTAATAAAATATTCATATCATTACTACGTTTTTTTTTCTAATTTTTTTCTTCTTTTTTTAAAAAGTTATATATATATATATATATACATTTATTATGATTCTTCTTTACAGGTATGATGATGATAATATTAATTTCAGATGATAACTCAACATAATCAGAACATTTTTTTAAATTTCAATTTTCTCACAATTAAAAAAACTGTATTAGACATACTATTCTTCTGCACATGTGATTTTTTTCCTTCTCTTGATCATGCTGAGCAAGTGCAACAACCTCCTACAAACATAAACAACAATTTAAGAACAACAACAAAAAAAGAAAAGAGATTATTACCTGAGTAGCTGGATCTGGCTAGTCAGCTTTCTTCTTTGGATGCATCACCTACACATACACACAAGATAATTTTTTTTTTATTAATATATATTAGAGGGCTTTCGTCCCAAAAAAAATTTTGAACATTGTTATTTAATGTTCATAAACACAGTTAAAAGATATTCTAGTTGTAGACCCTATATGCCAAGGGGTCATTTCGTATTCATAGCTTGTTGCGATAGTTGTTATTTTTTGTTGTTGTTGTTGTTGTAGTAATCGTTATTGTTGCATTTGTATCGTTTCTAATATAACTTTATCTAATCTTATTTGCTTATTAGCAATATATTCTAAAACATAATTCATCCACTCTGTTGTGTTTATTACTGACTTCACATTAAGTCCTTTACTTATCTAACTATTATATTTAGTCATTTCTTTAATTAAGGATGTTGAATATTTCTTCGCTTGCTTTGAAACAGCAACATATTCTCTTGCTTGTTTTATTTTTCAAACCTGTTTTTCTATCTTTTTTATTTTTCTTTCTTCGCCTCAAGAGATATTATTTGTTTATCAATTGACTTATTTTCTTTAACTAATTTTTCTACTTTTCCTTCTCGAAACAGTAAATTACTTATTTTTCTTCTTTTCTTTAATCTTAATTCTAAATCTTCATCTGTTTCAGGTGTAGAGTGATAAGTGAGTGATGAGTTGTTGTTAATTTTTTTTCTTTGTGCGAAAGTGATGAAAGTAAGACTTCACTCCAAAACGCATTCTTGTCTGTGAAGTTTTGATACAAATTCTATTTCTATCGAAATGATTTTGACAAGAATGACAGTAATTTCCACAACTTGTTTAATAAGATTGTTGGAACCATTCAGATTTTGGGGTTTTGAGAAAATCTGTTACATTCATTAATTGTTTTGAAAAAATGTTAGCTGTTTCTATTTCATTTTTTCCTGTTTGTTGCTTTTTCATTCTGTCAGGACCGGCCGGTGGGTTTCTCTGTGGGGGGGGTGTGTATGGATTGAAAAAGTGTGACGAAGTTGCAACCTTAACTACTATGAGGATGAGGATGAGGATGATGATGAGGAGGATGAGGATGAGGATGAGGAGGAGGATGAGGAGGATGAGGAGGATGAGGATGAGGATGAGGATGAAGATGAGGATGAAGATGAGGACACTACCAGGACAAACCCATCATGTATTGCATGATCCTAGTGGAAAATACACAAGGTTTGTATATTTTACACTTGATCATGTATTCAGTGATTTTGTGAAACATGATTAAATCATGTACTGCATGATAAATGTTCATGTGTTGTAGATGATTAAATCATGTAATACATGATTGACATCATGTAGTACATGATTTACATCATGTAGTAGATGATTCTATTGTATTAAATTACATAATTACAGAATGTAATACATGATACATTGTATTAAATTACATGATTACATCATGCAATGCATGATGCATTGTATTAAATTAGATGATTACAGCATGTATTAAAACATTATTAAATCATGTATTACATGATGATGTTGTACATCGACCCACTAGTTCAGATCATGATTATATCATGTATTGCATGATATTCCGGCCGTTCTCATGCTCGGTCCCCGTATCGCCCCTGTCCAGTTTTGTACTAATTGATTCATTACTTCCCCCCCCCCCCTCCCCCCCACCCCCCCAACACACACACACAGCCAGGTTGTGAATATTTTTTTTTTAAACTAGTTTAAAAAAATGGAAACAAATATTTACTCAAGTTCATGTCTCACATCGAAAAGATAGAGATTTTTCGCATTGTTTACCAAAGTCTAGCACTCTCTTCCAACTCTCTGCTGTCAGCCTCCTGCATATTTTTTTAAATGGCTGACTGCCATCATCATACAAGAAAGTTCCTAACTCAAAGTCTTGGTCAGTGACAAAACCTAAATATTGATGACATCTCTCACTCACTGTGTTTTATTTGAAAATCACTTTAGGATTACCATGTTTGTCAAAATCTCACTCAGACAAAAAAGCTAGATACAATAATGGAGGATTGTCTGGCATTTCGCCTGTTCTGACAGACATGGAACCAAACCATTGCAATACATGTATCGAGCGTCCACTACTGCTTATACTATCACTGGTACTACCTATGCTTGCACTACCAACATCGCCACCATCAATTTCAAAAGAGACATCGAGACTCATGTATCGTTGCATACATGATTCCAATATACCCTCGTACCTGACTATGTACTGAATTTCCACTCTCCTTCCTGGTCACCAGACCGAGGCAGGAGGTAGAACCTGTTGCGGCACAAGCGCAACTTGAAGCGACAATCAGTGTCGGAAGCCCTGCATCATCACAACAGCATCATGTGCATGTACTTCTGCTGATCCTGTCTGTCATTGCATTATGCGGTACATGATTGCATCATGCGGTACATGATTATATCATGCGGTGCATGATTATATCATGCGGTGCATGATTATATCATGCGGTACATGATTACATCATTTGCGTATGTACCTACGTTTCCTCTTGCAATGGTTGCAAGTCATCAGAATTCGAATCTTCCTCTGCATCTTCCCCTGACCAGGGTGTGCCATCTGTCCCCACCGACAGTACGCGCTTCGTGGCTGTGGCTGATGAAATTTTTGTCACCTTAATCTTTTCTGATTAACCAACGGTTGCTCCCACGTCGGCTGCCTGTGGGCTGGTTTCTCACTCTTACCACTCTTACCTCACTTGCTCGCGTTCACGGTTTTCTTAGAGGCAGCAACGGTTTTCTTAGCGGCAGCAACGGTTTGATTGCGTGTGCCCTTGGCAGGCGACCCCTCCGCGGACTTCAGGGGTGTCGACGCTGCGGCTGCTTCCGCCTCCTCTTCTTCGATTTCTTCCTGCTCCTGTTCTTCGACTTCTTCCTGCTCATCTTGTTTGACTTCTTCCTGCTCTTGTTTGACTTCTTCCTCGGCGTCCTCAGAATCGCTTTTCTCCTTCTGTCACTGCGATGCAGCGTCGATATCTGCGAAAACCTACGTTTCATCAGACCTAGCCTGCTTTTGTTCACGCTCCCCAGCCACTTCGCCCTCCTCCTTGGAGTCAAGTACAGGCGCGTCTGCTTCACAGTCGCCTCCTTCCTCTTCATCTGAGAGCACGTCGTCGCAGTAGGGTATCACGTCCAGTAGCTCCTGTGGAAATACGCCGTCCTAACACATGACATAATCATGCATATGTACTACATGAGTACATCATGATAGACATGATTATATCATGCCAAACAGGACCCTGACATGCTATCAACAAAATCATGTAGTACATGAGTATATCATGGCATGCATGGCTTCATCATGCGCAAATAATGACACACTCCAAGAAATGACCACATGCCAAATCAGGACCCAAGATTCATATGTATGCGTGCATTATTATACAGACAAGCGAGGCAGACAAAAGGATCCGCAGTACCTTGTCCCACCACTCCGGCGGAACTGCCCGCACATATGGCTGACTAAAATCAAGGTCTATCATCATGCCCTGCCTCAGGTCCCATAACATGATGGGCCTGTACGCACTCTCGTACTTGCTCTTGGTATTGCCTTTGTTTAACATACTACCAGAGCCGGCAAAGAGATGGCTTTTTCAAATTTCTTGCCCCCCACCTGCGGACTGCATTGGAACGTCAAGCCGAGCGTTCTCGATGCACAACAGACGAAGGCGTCCTTCTTCGAGATATTGGAGCTCGGGGTGCTATGAATCCGAATTTCCATAGCCTCCACCACGGCAAAGCCATATGGTAAAACATAGTTATGTCACTTGTGCTTCCTGCCGTGCCAGACGTCCTTGCACAGGACGCGCACTCGCAAGCAAATTGCTGCCTCACTCTGTTTGCCCACCACGCTGTTGACGTACAAGCTATTGCCGAAATAGGGCGGCTGCCACGCAAACAGAGACTAGTCAGCTTCATGAATGGCAACGCCTGTTGCATCCTCTGCTGCATACAACGGCCTGTCATGTGGGTAAGCAGAGAACGACCAGTATGTCGGGTGGCGATCGATCAGCTTGGCCTGCCCGTAGACGCCACGCTTCATACTGAATCGTTTTCAGTTGTTTTTTGCAAGTGAGCATATGCGTAGTTAAATCGCCGCTGCTGGGGACAATGCGAGCTCCGCGACAGAAGAGGACTAGTATGGACAGGACTTTGCGGACTCCGATTTACATTCAGACGTCTGACATATCAGACGCGGATGCGGACGCTGACGACTTGATTCCCCGGGCATTAAAGAGCAAGCTATGGCTCCCCGTGTAGTCAGTAATGTGTGTGAACATGTCTGTGATGTTCGGCTGTGATGCTTAAGAATTGCTAAAGAGACATCTATTGCGTAATAAAAATCCGTTTGGCAGTTGACTGTGTGTCAATGTGCACTCTTGCAGCCGTCCGGCTGTACGTAAATCTCAACGCAACACTCATTCAGTGTCTGCACGTCCCCGCAGACATGAAGAAATGTCCCGCGTGGCAAGAGCACGTGCAAGATCCAAGCGAAATC
>WBZZ01005814.1:35000-37500 GCA_019918135.1 Paulinella micropora | reverse complement strand
ATTAGAATTCCTTCTTGCAATTAACTAACGAGATACACTGCTGACCAGTGATGAACAAATTTCAATAGAATTTATTAATATCTGTGTGTGTTTTTAAACACCACAATCACTGCTGCTTCTTGGGTGGCTTGCTCGTATTGGGATCGCCCACAAACATGTCCTTCACCTGTTATTTTACAAACAACATTAAGTAAAAAAAATAGCTTAAGTTTGAACTCGCATTTGTCAATTAGTATTTGAGCTACAAAAAATGCTGTGCCCAGGATTTGAAAGCTCTTCGATATTATCCAACCACTCATCCATCCATCCATCCATCCGTCGACCATCCGTCGATCCATCCATCCATCCATCCATCCATCCACTTCTATCTTTGCAATTTCCTCGATAACCATCTTATCTATCTCATCCATCTCCCGCTGACCTTAGAGGAGCATGTGTAGTTGGAGCCTGTAGCAATCTGGGTGCAGACCTCACCGGCTTGCACCTACATCGTACAACAAGGCATGCGTGAATCTACAAAAGTAATGAATATTTTAATTAAAAGGGAGGGGGGGGGGGGGGGGGAGTAGTAGTAGTAGTAGTAGTAGTAGTAGTAGTAGTAGTAGTAGTAGTAGTAGTAGTAGTAGTAGTAGTATTGGTGGTGGTGGTGGTAGTAGTAGTAGTAGTAGTAGTAGTAGTAGCAGTAGTAGTAGTGGTAGTATAAGTAGTAGTATAGTAGTAGTAGTAGTAGTAGTAGTAGTAGTAGTAGTAGTAGTAGTAGTAGCAGTAGTATTAGTAGTGGTAGTAGTAGTAGTAGTAGTAGTAGTAGTAGTAGTAGTAGTAGTAGTAGTAGTAGTAGTAGTAGTAGTAGTAGTGTTGTAGTAGTTAGTAATAGTAGTAGTAGTAGTAGTAGTAGTAGTAGTAGTAGTAGTAGTAGTAGTAGTAGTGTTGTAGTAGTGTAGTAGTAGTAGTAGTAGTAGTAGTAGTAGTAGTAGTAGTAGTAGTAGTAGTAGTAGTAGTAGTTGTAGTTGTAGTAGTAGTAGTATTTGTAGTAGTAATAGTAGTAATGTAGTAGTAGTAGTAGTAGTAGTAGTAGTAGTAGTAGTAGTAGTAGTAGTAGTAGTAGTAGTAGTAGTAGTAGTAGTAGTAGTAGTAAGTAGTAGTAAGTAGTAAATAGTTAGTAGTAAGTAGTAAATAGTTAGTAGTAGAAGTAAATAGTAGTAGTGGTAGTGGAGGAACTTTACTTTCTTGCACAAGTCGTTGCTGCCACACCCCTCGGCGGGGATGGTGTAGATAAAGTGCGCCAGAACCAGATCAAAGACCATGGCTACTGCAAACATATAATTAATAGATAAATGACACAAACTGCCGCCGCCACCACCACCACCACCACCACCACTACTACTACTACTACTACTACTACTACTACTACTACTACTACTACTACTACTACTACTACTACTACTAACTACTACTACTACTACTACTACTACTACTACTACTACTACTACTACTACTACTACTACTACTATAACTACCACCACTACTACCACTACTGCTGCTGCTGCTGCTGCTACTGCTGCTACTACTACTGCTACTACTACTACTACTACTACTACTACTACTACTACTACTACTACTACTACTACTACTCTACTAGTACTACTACTACTAGTACTACTACTACTACTAGTACTACTAGTACTACTAGTACTACTACTACTAACTACTACTAGTACTACTACTAGTACTACTAGTACTACTAACTAGTATAGTACTAGTACTACTAGTACTACTAACTAGTACTACTACTAGTACTAGTAACTACTACTAGTAACTACTACCAGTAACTACTACCACTACCACCTATACCTACTACCACCTATACCTACTACCTACCTACCTATACCTACCTACCTACACCTACCTACCTACACCTACCTACCTACCCCTACCTACCTACCCCTACCTACCTACCCCTACCTACCTACCCCTACCTACCTACCCCTACCTACCTACCCCTACCTACCTACCCCTACCTACCTACCCCTACCTACCTACCCCTACCTACCTACCCCTACCTACCTACCCCTACCTACCTACCCCTACCTACCTACCCCTACCTACCTACCCCTACCTACCTACCCCTACCTACCTACCCCTACCTACCTACCCCTACCTACCTACCCCTACCTACCTACCCCTACCTACCTACCCCTACCTACCTACCCCTACCTACCTACCCCTACCTACCTACCCCTACCTACCTACCCCTACCTACCTACCCCTACCTACCTACCCCTACCTACCTACCCCTACCTACCTACCCCTACCTACCTACCCCTACCTACCTTACCCCTACCTACCTACCCCTACCTACCTACCCCTACCTACCTACCCCTACCTACCTACCCCTACCTACCTACCCCTACCTACCTACCCCTACCTACCTACACCTACCTACCTACACCTACCTACCTACACCTACCTACCTACACCTACCTACCTACACCTACCTACC
>WBZZ01005814.1:25000-30000 GCA_019918135.1 Paulinella micropora | reverse complement strand
TATTCAGTTGATCGTATTAAAGGAAAATATTAAATTTGTATTTAGCGGCTCGGTGTTATATATATCTAGTATTAATATTATTAATATTAATATTTATGTTTAGATATATTCAGTAGTGATAATATTATAATATGATATGAATATATATGTTATTGTAAAAGTGTAGTAGTTTATGTCTGGCGGCCCCCCTCTCTTTTCTTTTTCGTGAGAAAAAGTGAAAGAGAGAGGAGGAAGTTGGGGCTGTGCGTGGTTGACCATATACGTTGGCTGATCCGGGGAGTTCTTCAAGTAGCAGACAGGGGAGCAAACTTGTTGTTCCATCGTTTTTTTTTTTTTTTTTTTTTTTTTTTTTGCGAGTGTTTATATTTATAGATATTATGATGTTTGTTGATGTTTGAGTAGGTATGTCATTAGTGCTGTTTTGAATGGTTTTATTTTTGTTTCATCTGTTATATTTTTTGGGATTGATTTCCATTGATCAGCGAAGATCTTGGTGAGATATGGGTCTTTGTGATTGACAAAGAGGCTGCTTTTAGTTGAGTATCGCGTTTTGTATGAATGTATGGTATTGATTGGGGTAAAGGTGTTATTGTGGAGTGGTCTGTTGAGGTGTTTTTTAGGGTAAATGAATGGGTGATTTTCTATGCATACACGGAGTGTATATAGGTGGGTGATGTCAAGTAGTTTCAGTTGGTTTAGTGTTGGTTTGGTGTGCGCGCGGTAATGTGTTTTTGCAATTATTCTGATTTTTTTTTTTTTTGTATTTTTATGAGTGGTTGTATGTATTTCTTTTTGTTGTCATGCGTCCCCCAGATGGAGATGTTTTGTATGAGGTGTGGGTATATGTGTGTGTAGTATAATTGTTTCATTGTTTTTATGTTTAGATATCTTTTAGCATAAAGCAATGAGTTGATTGTGGGTTGGAGTTTACGGATTATGTTATTGATGTGTTGATCATATTTAAGGTTGTGTTGTAGTGTTATTCCCAGGAGTTTTGCATGTTTGCATTGCTCGAGGGTGTGGTTGTTTATTGTTATTGTGATATCTTGTTTTGTTTTGTGAAAAATTGTGTATGTTGTTTTTGTTGGGTTCGGTACTAGGTTATTAGAGTGGAAGTAATTTATTAATTTTGTTATTTCTATTTGTGTTTTTTGTTGTAGGTCTGTGGGAGTTTTGGATGTTATTATGAGTGTTGTGTCGTCTGCATATGTATATACTGTTCCTTGTTGTATGATATTGATTATGTCACTCTCCCTCTCTTTCTCTTTCTTTCTTTCTTTCTCTCTCTCTCTCTCTCTCTCCTCTCTCTCTCGTTTTATCTTGTTAGTGTACCGTTTGTATGGAGTGTCACGAGCCATTCGAAGCAGACGGTGGCCTGGTATGTTATGCCTGCAAGAACGACACTTCATGGAGGTGCGTACATACAAGATGAATGTAAATTACATAACATAGTACAACATAAAGCATAAGAACATAAATTAGAACATACTGGTTTCTTCAACATACATACATGTTGCATTACATTATATTGCATACATAGTACGCGTACGTACTCACACATATAGGTTCCCTAAGTTCTTCCGTAACCGATTCAAAGTGCCTCCTGGATCCTACGAATATATGAGAGATGTGGTAACTTCTGTCTACCCTACCTATCTATCTATCCTATCTATCTGTTCTTTCTCCCCATCAACTTTTGTAATTTTTCCTATTAGGCACCCTGGTAAGCCGTAGTGGAATTTTCTCCGAGCAAGGCAAAATACGACCACGTTCTGTGATGCAAGCCCCCTCCCCTCCTTCACCCCCCCGGGCGTTTCAAGTTGTACAATTCTATTTATTTTTGTAGTTGTTGACTTGTTATTACCCTTTCAAGCTTTTGCCTAAGGATTTATCAACTGACTTGATACATGTATATATGTCTGTATATATTTGCAAATATGTGAACATACAAGATGTATGCAATACGTCAACACAAGAGGGGCATATTTAGTGTCAGTGATTGTAGTCAACATAGAAGATATGTGTAGTGTCAGTGATTGATGCGCATGCAGTGGATCAGTGTGGAATTTTGGCGAAATTCACACAAAATTAGGATCGGCGTTGGCGTCAAGGCGTATGCATTCGCTTCTGTGTCATATTATCAGTATTCTCAGGTCATATTCATGTCGTTCATCCAGTCATTTTAATGTTGCATCAGCATTAATGGACTGATCGAATGATTTTTTTTCATAATAAGCTAACAAACAACATTTTATGACCACCTACTCATAGAATATTGGCGGGTTAAACGTCCTCATGATATTGCCTGCCTCAGTTCATGTGTCTTATCTATTTGTCAATAAAATTTGTTTGAGTGTTTTGGCTCTACGTCGTAACGACTAGGATTTTAAACTAATTATCTGCGAGCTCCGGGGGGGACGCCCTCTGCGGCGCGTTCATGTTTTATACATGTGGCTAATGTGACAGCGACTTCCTAATGCTTAAAGTAACAGACTGTAACAACTGATAACCAGTGTGCGTCCCCCTTCTCGCCTTGCACTCAATAAATTTTGTCGAAAAATGAGAACAATTCCCGCCAGTTTACATAATTTAAACAGAAGTTGTACAATACTGCCACTAAAACTGTCCTGAGGCGCCTCCTTTTGAGTGGCAGTGATATGGTCTAAAAAGAAAAAATTGTTACTAAAAAGTATGCTATTAATACCAGCTATGAACCAAAAGCTTGGCAATGCTTCTGTGAGTTTGGATACAACCCTAAGGGATAATTACACAACGAACTCTTACTAAAAGTCTCTATGGCTGCATTAAGTCCTGACTCCTGAGAGCAGGTGCAATACCAGTAATTAGCAGAGCGGTCACTTCGTTTATTTACGTAGATTTCTACTTGTTTGCAGACTTGGAATGCAAAGTACGAACACGACTGAACGTAGATTGTGAGCCTACGGTTGGTGAGCTCGGCGTGTACCTTGAAACAGCTGCAAAAATAGCACTTGGAGTGCTTCAAGTCCGACTTATAATTTTAAGTGTCACTCGAGTCTGAAATTTAGTACGATGAGTAAAACCAACTTGAGAGTGATGAAGTGCTATTCCTTCGATGTTCATGTGCCTGCTTCCTTTCTGAAAGATATTAATATGCAGTGGGAAAGATTCGCCGGTGATGAGGGGGCCTCGAAGACGTTTAAGAACGTTGGCAGGGAGTCGGTCTTTGTCTTTGTTGTTCTTGAAGGCGCGCCACTCTATGTGGCGATGAACGACTTGATTGTTGGTGGTGTCGAAGAGGACTGGCTTCCAGCTGGCTAAGGGTTTGCCCCAGCGCTGGATAGTAGTCTTGTCCTCCGTGTCTTCATAGATGGAACGAAAGAGAGGGTTGGTGGCCGAGGTCGTACCGAGTTGGTGAACTACGAGATCGTTTTCCTCGTTCTCTGAATCCTCATCCAAAACTATGCCAAGTTGACGTGGTCACGAGTCTCTGTCGATGAATGCAACGGCTGAACTTCGCCTGTTATGTAGTTGACAGAGTCGTCCTACCATCGTAGTTGTCCACTGCGACCGTGTTGAGCTGTGCGATGCCATCAGCGAGTGCAGTGTACAGTGCGAGGTGTGAGCGGTCGATGCGCTTCAATATCTTGTTGGTCTTGAGGTGGCGCAGCTTGAAGCTGTTGGAGCTGACCTGCTCAAAGATAGTGTAGGGGCCGTCAAATTTGAGACTCTGCCGGAATGCCTTGTTTGGAAGGCTTGGGGTGGTAGACAGAGGCTGTGTCGCCTACTTTCCATTCCTTAACAGTCTTGCGGCTGCCTTTGTTCTTTTGTGTGACGGACCGGGCACGGGTAACGGTGGTGTACGCGCTGACATAGGTTGTCACGTGACAGCGGTGCGGGCGCTGTTCAGCAGTGCAATCTGTTCGGCAGACTGTAGTGACAGCGTAGGTGAGGCGTCGAGCGCGGCGCTGGAGGCGGTGGCCCGGGCGTTTACAATCTCCGGCGAATCGAAAAAGTCCAACGTGCAGCGGGGCTTGTGGGCGGTGGTGCCGGTCGCTGTGGACACATAGGTGTTCTGAGCGAAGGAGAGGGAAGGGATGATGCTGGGCCAGCCCCGTTGGTCTTTTCTGCCTTGGGTAGAGACTGGACGGCCGTGCGGATGGCCTTGTGGCCCGCGGCATTCGACGTAGCCAAGTTGACTTATGATGCGATTATGGCGCGGTGGTGAGCCATGAGGCCGTCTACTACTACGCTATAAGGGAATAAAGTCTATCAGACGCTACGTTCACCATTGTGTCACTAGCTAGCTTAACAGCCTAGTAGTGGGTCGCTAGTGGTATTGTAGCCTATCTATGGCCGCGCTCATCACCAGGGCGGCTAAGTGGAAACTCTGCAACTCTATGCAGACCATCATTCATGTGTCTAAACACATAACTTCCGTGGCAGCTGTTTTTGGTTTCGCAGTCGAATAGACTCTACGGTCTTTCAAACCGTGCGGGAATCGTCCTCTAGCGGAGGCTTACTGAGCTAACCCGGCAAGGCTCCGGTGGCATACTACAACCTGTTAGAACGTACATCTAAATATTACTGACGACATTCATTTTCGCCACACTTTCAAGAATGAAGAAAGTTTGACCTATATAAAGACTTTTACCTATATAGAGACTTTTACCTATTTAGAGACTTTGACACGTCCAACTTTTTTATTTAGGTCAAACTTTTTTATATAGGTTAAAGTTTTTACATAGGTGAAACTTTTTATACGTCAAACTTTTTTTATACGTCAAACTTTTATAGGTTTAAGTTTTGCTATAAGTCAAACTTTTCCCATACGTGACAAGAATATTAATATAATAATAATAATAATAATAATAATAATAATAATAATAATAATAATAATAATAATAATAATAATAATAATAATAATAATAATAATAATAATAATAATAATAATAATAATAATAATAATAATAATAATAATAATATTAATAACATGAATATTAATATTATAATTCCGGCAA
>WBZZ01005814.1:0-12500 GCA_019918135.1 Paulinella micropora | reverse complement strand
TTTTTCTGTCTTCACCTTGTATTTTTCTTTCATGCTGCCAAAAACAAGGAAATTTGGCATTCAGGACATTCCCCTAACGCAAATGTTTGCGTGAATTCCAAAAAAATTATACCAGCATCAAGATCGAGTCTGGGGCTAACCTACCCTGCCGATATGAGGTCCCAAGTCCTCCTGGTTCTTACAAACCATGATCGATAGTTATGGGGGGGGGGGGGGGCTGCCCACTAGTTTTTTTAGTGTTCGAATTTTTTTTCGTTTTTGCTCAGACTGCTTCCTTCAAAAAAAAAATTTAAAAAAAAATTATTATTGTTGCTGCTGATGTGTGTGTTTTTGTAAGCTCGACCATCATAACCAAACCGTTGCACGGCAGAGGGTAGGACCTGCTGAGGGGGAGTATTACAAAGAGCTAGCCGCGGAATTCAAGCAGCAGATTGGGCTGCCCGAGGGTACTTCTTGGCAGAGCTTGGAAAGTGAAGGCGTCAGCAAAGTTAGGTACCCACAGGGGTGGGTCGTAGGTTTACAGAGAGGTTGTTCGAGGGGCGCACCTCTAGCAGGTTGAGCTCCAGCGACACTAGTAGGGCAATCGAGGAGTACCACCCTGTGGACCGGGAGCAGCCGGGCTGGCGTGAAACGTTTTTACGAGCTCTCTGGCAGGCGAGATCGCGGCCAGAAACGAGAGCCTCATTCAGAGGCAGCCCGCCCTGGCAGCACTGCCGGCCGCAAGAAAATGCGTTTGCTGCACAACTCTGCGGTGGAGGCAACGCTGGCTCGGGTGTTTGCTGCTTCGCCTTCCGGCTCTGGCACTCTCTCTCTCTCTCTCTCTCTCTCTCTCTCTCTCTCTTTCTCTTTCTCTCTTTCTCTCTCTCTCTCTCTCTCTCTCTCTCTCTTTTCTCTCTCTCTCTCTCTCTCTCTCTCTCTCTCTGTCTCTCTCTCCTCCCACCCCCTTCTTTTTTCTTTTTAGGTAGGATGCCTCCCCTGGTGCCTGGGTTTTCAGATTCTGGCAATCTCTCTCTCTCTCTCTCTCTCTCTCTCTGTCTCTCTCTCTCTCTCTCTCTCTCTCTCTCCTCCCACGCACTTCTTTTTCTTCTTTCTTCTTCTTCTTCTTCTTCTTCTTCTTCTTCTTCTTCTTCTTCTTCTTCTTCTTCTTCCTCTTCTTCCTCTTCTTCTCTTATTCATGTTTTCCTTGTAGTGTCGTCGTCGTCTTCAAGCTCGTCGTCGTCTTCAAGCTCGTCGTCGTCTTCAAGTTCGTTGCGTGTGTCGTCGTCGTCTTCAAGCTCGTCGTCGTCTTCAAGCTCGTCGTCGTCTTCAAGCTCGTCGTCGTCTTCAAGCTCGTCGTCTTCAAGCTCGTCGTCGTCTTCAAGCTCGTTGCGTGTGTCGTCGACGTCTTCAAGCTCGTTGCGTGTGTCGTTGTCGTCTTCAAGCTCGTCGCCTGCGTCGTCGTCGTCTTCAAGCTCCTTGCCTGTGTCGTCGTCGTCTTCAAGCTCGTCGTTTGTGTCGTCGTCGTCTTCAAGCTCGTCGCCTGTGTCGTTGTCGTCTTCAAGCTCGGCTCCTGTTGGTGTCAAGATTGAGCAAAGCATAGGTAGCCGCAACAGGGAAGACGATGCTACTTGCCGTATGTGCAAGGATGACATAGGGGACGTCTTGTACAAAGAGGTTGGAAGTCCCCAGCTTAGGTTAGCAGAGGTGACATGCTGTGGGGCCCCATTCCATCGCAAGTGTATACAAACTTGGTGGGATGCTTGCCGGAAGCAAGTTCAAATTTCCAGGTGCCCATATTGCCGGGAGATCAGCAACAGCTTCCGTACTTCTTATCTTTACATGCATGAGATGGTAAGGTGGAAGCCAATGTCAAGGAAAGCAATGGCCCAAAGGGCGTCTTCACTGTCTTCAGTCATAGATATGAGTGAAGACGATTCAGAGTGGGAGTCCGCGCCCCTTCCTGTCTTTGTAAAGCCCGAGCCTGGTAGTAGTCGGAGCTTGTCCCCTGAATCCCCTCGTGTGCAATCTGGAATGGTTATTAAGGCCGAGTAAGATGCAGAGTACGAGATAGCTCAATCAGTGGAGGTAGCTAATGCGATCAGGAGAGGTAAGCAAGGCAAGCTGCCAAAGGCTGAAAATGACGAGGATAAGCAGTTGAGGTGGGCGCTGGCGGAATCTATTAGGCAAGGCACCGCAGCAGTTGCTAAAAATGACAAGGACAAGGCAACGCAGCAGTTGCTAAGGGACGCTGAGCAGCAAGAGGCTGTACCAGCACGGAGTGGTCAAAAAGTCGTTGAGGTTGGTACGCGTACGGGAGCGTCCGCCCAGGGAGAGAGCCCCGCAGAGCGAGCTGCTAGGATGGCAGAGAGTTTTGCCAGAATTGTTGGCAAAAATCGTCCCAAGCGCACCGAGTCTCTTGCCAACCTTCCCAAGCGCACCGAGTCTCTTGCCAGCCTTCCCAAGCGCACCGAGTCTCTTTGCCAACCTTCCCAAGCGTAAGAGCGGTCAGGTCTCTTTCTCTTTCTCTCTCTCTCTCTCTCTCTTTCTCTCTCTCTCTCTCTCTATATATATATATATATATATATATATATATATATATATCTAGCTAGCTTGCTAGCTATCTATCTATGTAAAATGTAGGGCAGTGGTGGTGCGGTGAGCGTGGAGGCAGGCAGCAACGGCATCGTTCAGTTCTATCTTTTTGTCTCTATTTATTTATCTATCTATTTAGCTAGCTAGCTATCTAGTAGTAGTATTAGTAGCAGTAATAATAATAATAATAATAATAATAATAATAATAATAATAATAATAATAATAATAATAATAATAATAATAATAATAATAATAATAATAGTGCTTCTCTGTCAATGGCTGATGCAAATCTGCACATGCGCCTCCATCGTCTCACCCGTGAGGGGAGTACGAAGAATTGACGATAGGCTCTAATGACACCCGCACGGGCAGTTCCAACACTTCCAGACGGACCGGTATGTTCAATGAAGATACTGGTGGCACCGACGGGAATCGAACTGGCGACAGGGCCCAGATGGTAGAACTTGACCACTGGGCTATCACGGTGTCCATAATAATAATAATAATAATAATAATAATAATAATAATAATAATAATAATAATAATAATAATAATAATAATAATAATAATAATAATAAATAATAATAATAATAATAATAATAATAATAATAATAGTGCTTCTCTGTCAATGGCTGATGCATTTCTGCACATGCGCCTCCATCGTCTCACCCGTGAGGGGAGTACGAAGAATTGACGATAAGCTCTAATGACACCCCCGCAAGGGCAGTTCCAACACTTCCAGACGGGCCGGTATGTTCAATGAAAATACTGGTCCAGACGGATCGGTATGTTCAATGAAAATACTGGTGGCACCGACGGGAATCGTACTGGCGACAGGGCCCAGATGGTAGAACTTGACCACTGGGCTATCACGGTGTCCAATAATAATAATAATAATAATAATAATAATAATAATAATAATAATAATAATAATAATAATAATAATAATAATAATAATAATAATAATAATAATACTATATCTGAGGCGTACTGATGCAGCTAATGGCATATCCTCAACGGACATAAGCCTCCAATACCCTTGTTCGAGGTCCTCCACCCCCCCGTGTCAGTCTCTCGCCTGATGATCGGGGCCACCGATGGAGCTCCTGAGGGCAAGACTGCACTAAGCCGAGGCTATTCCGCAGTCCCAGCAACCTCTTGCAAGACGTCACCGAATGTGCAAGTGCATACACCAAGCGCGGTTGCTAGAGCTGCCTCGAAACCCCACCCATAACAATCTGGTGTCTGCTGGGTCCTGGGCTATCAACCAGCATATGCGGAGTTTAAGATCTTTTTTTTACGCGCGCAACGACCCTCCTCCCCAGCATCTACCACCAAAGGGTTATGAGTTGGCGTCACAGTTTAACGCCTTGAGGCCATTGGGCTGGAACTCTGTTTAGCAAGTGTGACTAGGTTTTTTCATCGGGATTTCCCTCAAATATGTCACAGTCAACACTCCAAGGCAGATTTACTATATCTGAGGCGTACTGATGCAGCTAATGGCATATCCTCAACGGACATAAGCCTCCAATACCCTTGTTCGAGGTCCTCCACCGCCCCGTGTCAGTCTCTCGCCTGATGATCGGGGCCACCGATGGAGCTCCTGAGGGCAAGACTGCACTAAGCCGAGGTTATTCCGCAGTCCCAGCAACCTCTTGCAAGACGTCACCGAATGTGCAAGTGCATACACCAAGCACGGTTGCTAGAGCTGCCTCGAAACCCCACCCATAACAATCTGGTGTCTGCTGGGTCCTGGGCTATCAACCAGCAATAATAATAATAATAATAATAATAATAATAATAATAATAATAATAATAATAATAATAATAATAATAATAATAATAATAATAATAATAATAATACTATATCTGAGGCGTACTGATGCAGCTAATGGCATATCCTCAACGGACATAAGCCTCCAATACCCTTGTTCGAGGTCCTCCACCCCCCCGTGTCAGTCTCTCGCCTGATGATCGGGGCCACCGATGGAGCTCCTGAGGGCAAGACTGCACTAAGCCGAGGTTATAATAATAATAATAATAATAATAATAATAATAATAATAATAATAATAATAATAATAATAATAATAATAATAATAATAATAGTGCTTCTCTGTCAATGGCTGATGCATTTCTGCACATGCGCCTCCATCGTTCACCCGTGAGGGGAGTACGAAGAATTGACGATAGGCTCTAATGACACCCCCGCAAGGACAGTTCCAACACTTCCAGACGGACCGGTATGTTCAATGAAAATACTGGTCCAGACGGATCGGTATGTTCAATGAAAATACTGGTGGCACCGACGGGAATCGAACTGGCGACAGGGCCCAGATGGTAGAACTTGACCACTGGGCTATCACGGTGTCCAATAATAATAATAATAATAATAATAATAATAATAATAATAATAATAATAATAATAATAATAAGCCCTATTTGAGATGTAAAAAAAAAGCCGCCACTCCCAATTCGGATACCTGAGGTAATCGGGAAGCAACCGAGGATTGCCACGCGAGTAAGTAATGTAGCGCCTTCGGGTCTGCTACCTTACCGAAACCCGTGGGTCCGTGTTGTTGCTACCATCTCTACTGGTACCGATGCCGGAACCGGCCGGTGTCAACTGACACCTGCCCACAGTTGACACCCGATCTCACTGGGCAAGACAATAATAATAATAATAATAATAATAATAATAATAATAATAATAATAATAAAATAATAATAATAATAATAATAATAATAATAATAATAATAATAATAATAATAATAATAATAATAAAATAATAATAATAATAATAATAATAATAATAATAATAATATAATAATAATAATAATAATAATAATAATAATAATAATAATAATAATAATAATAATAATAATAATAATAATAATAATAATAATAATAATAATAATAATAATAATAATAATAATAATAATAATAATAATAATAATAATAATAATAAATAATAATAATAATAATAATAATAATAATAATATAATAATAATAATAATAATAATAATAATAATAATAATATAATAATAATAATAATAATAATAATAATAATAATAATAATAATAAATAATAATAATAATAATAATAATAATAATAATAATAATAATAATAATAATAATAATAATAATAATAATAATAATAATAATAATAATAATAATAATAATAATAATAATAATAATAATAATAATAATAATAGTGCTTCTCTGTCAATGGCTGATGCATTTCTGCACATGCGCCTCCATCGTCTCACCCGTGAGGGAGTACGAAGAATTGACGATAGGCTCTAATGACACCCCGCAAGGGCAGTTCCAACACTTCCAGACGGGCCGGTATGTTCAATGAAAATACTGGTCCAGTCGGACCGGTATGTTCAATGAAAATACTGGTGGCACCGACGGGAATCGAACTGGCGACAGGGCCCAGATGGTAGACCTTGACCACTGGGCTATCACGGTGTCCAATAATAATAATAATAATAATAATAATAATAATAATAATAATAATAATAATAATAATAATAATAATAATAATAATGATAATAATAATAGGCTTCCTCAGACTATAGCATCAGATCCAGATCCTGGACATGTGCCTCCATTGGGTCACCGGGGTCAGCCGATCCCAACGCATTGTCAGAACACCAAACAGACATAGCAGCAACAGCAACAGCAGGGGCAGATGGGGGCTGTGAAGTGCATGAAGAGCTAGATGCGAGGGTGTTAGCTGAAGAGAAGAACTCGGAGACACTACGCTGCGCTCCCGAACCCCTCTCTCTAGCCAGGACGTCCACACTGCGCGGACGGCCGCGCCGCGCAACATCAACGTCACTTGGGGGAGAGGGTGGGACAGAAGCTGATGGAACCTCAGTGAGGTCAATCACCTCCTCGCCCCCATCCTCCACCCCAAGCTCCTCCCTTTTACCCTCCCTAGCAGACCAACACTCAGACACATATGATCCAAACAACACATCCAACTTTGGAGGGGGACGCAACGCTGTAACCCCTAACAACGCAGCAAGCCTAAAGTTACTGCGGAAGCGCGACTTCCCCTGAAAAAGCTTACAAAACAATCGTGATTGATCCACAGGCGACATATCATCCCAACCCTGCCGCACAGAGCCCTCCCACTCCCGCCCAAGCAACACATCCTCCACCACAACCTCACCGCCTACGACCTCACCACCCTCCTCACTCCCTCCATCCCCCTCAGCAGCCCCCACAGCCATGCCACCGAGCCTCTGCATACTCAGCAACAGCTGCTTACGTCTCCCCTCATGCATGGGGCAATCCCATAAGAAGTGCGCAAGGGACTCATTGACATCAACATGACAACAGAAGCAGCGAGGGGACATGCCACTGACCAACTTGCTGCGGTACAACCGAAGGCGGTTGTTGCAGCTGAGCAACCTTCTCCGAAGCAGATTATAATGCGCATCATCAAGGGCTACCCATCTTGGAACTCCTTAGTTCCAAAGACTTGTCTTAGGATGACTCGCAGGCCATCAGTAAGATCGCTGCCTGCCTCTCGCTTGTCCCACATCAGTTGCTGCACCATCTTGACGTCCTGCTGAAGGGCCCACTTGTCCACAGTCGAACACCAACCCTCGAGGTCCTTCTCTGAGCTATTTAGGAGCTCCTGAAGCCCTTGTTGTAGATCCATTGAGTCCCTGATAGCGCCTTCGGCCTCCGCAGTCCAGTCGGATTTGACTTGAGATGCGATGACAGGAAATCGCTTCTCCGGTAGAACACGCAGCCGTCCATAGAACTTCAGTTGCGCCGCCCGCCGCAAACGCTCCGCACTCAAAGAGCGCGCCAGAAAGGGTGTAATCCACTTGCTTGTCTTAGGGCTGATGCCGAGAATCATCCTCATGGGGCGCAGCATTGCTGCCTCCAGCTTGGTGAGCTGCGATACGGGGGCACGCCAGACATCGAAGGCGTACTTCAGCTTGGCCCCCACAAGTTGATTCCAGCACATGAGACGATACCTAGCTTGTACCACAAAGAGTACCAACCTGCGGTGGCGACTTCAGTGACACGCGTAGCCCGCAGGGCCTGCTCCTTCCACTTCAGGTCGTCGGTGATAACCACTCCCAGGTACTTGTACTGACTGGTGACACAAAGCTTCTGGCCGCGAAACCACACCACGGGCTCACCTCGCTCCCTGATACTTGGTCGTTTCGCCTTGCTCGACGTGTAAATGGGCATGATTTCCGTCTTGCCGGGCTTCAAGTTGACTTCCAGCCGGTAATCTTCCGCGAACTTGGCCACAACATTGACCATCTTCTGGAGCTCGGTGCGACTGTGAGCGATGAGGGCTACGTCGTCCGCGTATAGAAGTGCCTTGATGTCGTTCAGCCGCTTCACATCCGTGATCTTGAGGGCACTCGCCAGCCGATCACACAGCTCATCCATAAAGACGTTGAAGAGTGTGGGAGAGAGAGGGGACCCCTGTTGGACGCCTACACCCTCCAGTACTTCGGGGGTGAGTGCTCCATCAACTAGCACTTGCGACGAAGTCTGCTCGTAGCACCTGCGTAGCGTGCGCCAGAACTTGCCCCTTACACCCAGCTTCCAGAGCCTCTCAAATAGACCATCTCTCCAAACAGACGGGAAAGCCTTGCGTAGATCGACGAACAGGACATACGACTCCCGCTTCTGCTGCTGACGCCCCTTCAACCTCTGCCAAAGGGTAAAGACCTGATCCGTAGTGCGACGCCCCGGGCGGAAGCCTCCCTGCTCTGGACGTAGCTTATCCGGGCCATCCACGAAGAGCGTTAGACGAGTAGCTAACAAGGACAGATACAACTTACCAAGGCAACTAATAATCGAGATATCCCTCCAGTTGTCAGGATCCGTAGGATCCCCACCCTTGGGGATATTGACGATGATTCCCTTGCCCCAAGCTTTTGGAGTCCTCTCGGCTTCTCGAATCCAGTTGAAGTACTGCGTTAAGTAGTCATTGATGTAGGCGCCGCCATACTTGAGCATCTCGTTCTTCACTTTGTCCTTGCCACAAGCTTTGTGGTTATTCAGGGCACGTTACCTTGCAAGGACCTCCTCTTGCGTGAACGGCTTGTCCAGCTCTTCGCAAGTGTCTTCACCTACTTCGTGCTCCTTCATAGCCCGGGCCACCTCATCTCTGAAGCGATCGTTCCAGTGGAACTGCCGCTTAGCTTCGGCTTCCTCCCACTCCAGCGAGCCTGCTTCTGCACAGCACTCCACCACAACAGCCGCACTTGCCGGATTTTCCCGTGGCTTCACCGAATTTTTCCGAAATTCCTCCCACCGAGCGATCTTTTCCGGCAGCGTACACGCCAGTGAGCCATCCTCCCTTTGCACCGGCGCGGAGACCTTCGTTCTGCGTGCCCCGCCAAGCCGCTTCGCGAGTAGCCAAAAGCGCTTTGAGGATTGCTCGCGTTGACATTTGACCGCTTCTTCCTGCACTTGCTTGAAGGAGGCGGACTTCTTGGCCCGAGTTGCCTTCCGAATTTGCTTGCGGAGCCGTAGCCAATTCAGACGGGCTTCCGCATTCGATTCATCCCTCCTGTTTGCTGCGTAGGCCTCTCGGCGCTGCTGAATGAGCTCCTTTAGCTCCCCGTCGAACCAATTGTTGGTGAAACGGGGTCGTATACATCTGGAGCCAAGGACCCGGTGCGCCGCCATTCGGAAGGACTGCGCCACTCGCTCGGTGACGTCATCTACCACCCGTTGGCTGTCGGCACCACCCGATAGGTCAAGCTCAGGCAGCTGATGTACTCCAAGCTTCTGTAGGCAATGCTGGAATACGTCATCGAACTTGTCGCGTAGATAATCCAGCGCTTGCTTCGCAGCGTGATCATTACCCGAGACACCAGCACCAATAAGCTTATCAACACGAAAGGACCTGTAAGGTTTCGCAGCCCGCTTTGGCCGGCGCTGGCCGCTCCACGTCAGTTCGGCCCATACTGCCTTGTGGTCCGTATCAAGATCATCTTCGCATACTCCGAACTTTGCTCCAGATGCCAAGCCAGGCGACGCGCAGATGTAATCGAGGAGGTGCTTGCCTGTGCCCATGCCGCGCTGCTCACGCCGGGACCACCAGTAGGACCCTTCCACTGGGCACGAGAAGCCGCTCAGATTTCGCAGGCCCGTAGCGACGAGGACAGCCGCGAGTCTCTTGCCGTTCTCCGAACGTACCGGTGCTCTCTTATCATCGACCTCCCCGTGCTGACCGACGATGCCCTCCTCTTTTCGGCTGCATGCCGGCCCGAGCTTCGCGTTGGCATCCGCCACCGTGACCACAAGACCTTTGGCTCCAAAAAAAGCTATAGCTGCCTGCCAGGCCGCATACGCCTCTGACGACTCTTCTTCCTGCGTTTCCTGGGGAAAGTAGCCGTTGCCCACATAGATATCCTGAGCGCCGGTAACACCCGAGGCGATACGCAGCCACACTTGCTGCCGGTGGTCGACGGGGGCTGACACCAGGTTGCAATACGGACCAAGGAAGTTAGCCACCGCGAATAGAACCCCACCCTTGCAGCGATTTTTCTCGCTGACCTCCGCAGGTTTTCCAAAAATCAGGAATCCATCCAGGCTGCATTTGGAAAGTTGCTTCTTGCCTATGCGATGCTGCTGAGCCCCGATGACTAGCCAGCCCTCGTGCTTGTAGAATGATGCCCATTCCGCCGTGCCTACGTTGTCGTATCCCGTTTTATCCTGCCAGTTGTGACTCGCGACGAGTAGCTTGAAGCCGGTATCGAACTGCTTGGAGCGGTGCTTCTTGGCTCGTTTCCGGACCCGACGGCCGCGCTTGGCTTCCGCCCTCGTGCTGCCCCCCTCTGCAGGTGCTTGCGCAGGTTGGTCCCCCACTGCACTGGCCGCCGAATGCAGGGGCACCACATGCACATCAGCACACTCAGACACACACTTAGGTGCATCGGCAGCCAATTCCGAAGACACCACCTGCACATCATCGACACATTCTTCATGCAGAGGCAAGACGCGATATCCCGTCGCAGCTTCCTCCTTCCGGACCGCCGCTTCCCCACGCAGATGGATGCGAATAAGCCTTCGGACACGTTCCCTGTCCCTGAACCTGCGCCCAAGGGCCACATTGACCCCTCTGCCGAAGAATTTGAGATGTTTGAGTTGCTGCAACGCCGTCTGCCTGCTGTCATCGTCCTCGTAGACCAGCTCCAGGTGACGAGACATTCGCTGGCCTTGCCACTCCATTACCGGGACCACCAGACCAAGACCGCTCATTTTGGAGGCGATCTCCTGTAGATTGGCGCGTTCTGAGAGCCCCCAGACAATCAGATTACGCCCGTCCTTGTCGTACCGATCTACCCGCCGGTACCGTCGAGGCGGCGGTGCCATCTGCCATATAGCGCCGCTCGCCTTATGTTGAAGCGCCGACCCGTGTGCCAGGTTTGGGGAGGAAGGATGAGGCGCAGCTAAGATAGCCTCTCCACGTGGTTCAGGAATTCCGTCATATACGCGAGCCCTCATCCTCCCATCCTGGACATCGGGCCAGAGCCCGTCGAAGAGGCATTCCCACGGGGATTGTCCAGGTCTTCGGCGATTCTACCTTGTCCCATAAGGGCCACAGTGGTAGCTCCGTGCTTCGCGTATTTGTAATCCATTGAGAGTAGTAGACGGCCAATGTCGCTGGCCATCACCGCCGCGCCTCTTTACGCCGAGGAAAAGCGCCCGTCCATGCAAATAGCATCGGCGGTATCTGCAACACACACTACACGCATTTCCGCCGGTGTCACTGGACGCTGCCGCGTCGCTTCGTGCCCTTCGGCGCCCGCCAGCATCCCCAGCGTCGCCAGAACCTGCCTCACGCACTACACACACTCTCCATCGCATCGCCAACGCCTCTACTCTCATGCCTTATGGACTTTCAGCTGCTCCTAACAATACACATCATGAGTACGGGTGTCCCCGAGTGGAGCCAGATCGGACGGCGTGCCGCTGAAACTCCTCCCCCACGTGGGTATAGAAGGCGCGAACCTAGCGGTACCTATAGGGTCTTACAGACAAGTATAGTAATCCCAGCCGAAGCTGCTCAGTTAGAAATGCAACGGTGGAGGGTGTGAATGCATGGGGCAAGGCACGGCAACGCAGCAAGGCACTGGCAAGGCATTGGGACCGACTGAAGCCCCTCTCCAACGTGCGCGTCATCATGTGTTCCAGTTAGGCAACCCCGAAGAAGCGAAGATAGGGAGGAGACAAAACCCAGATAGGATGAAGATAGGATTAACATGAAGCCGAAATGGAGCCGAGTTGGAACAGGTCAACTCAGCCCCATCTCGGCTCAATGTGAATCCTATCTTCAACCCATCTCGGTACTGTTTCCTCGAATGCTCACCTCAACAAGATCACCAAACCGGAACTGGAAGCCCCCAGGCATTTACTCGGCAGGAAATTCGGCGAAAATGGGCTAACCAGGAAACCAGACCCAAACCAACAGCCAAGAAAAACGAGCCAACCAACAATCCAAACAGACAACCCCACAACCTGCCTGGCCGAACCCCTACCGAGTAAATGCCCAGTTGAGAGTTGCGCATATCCCGGTGACCGCTCCCAGCGGTCACCTTCGTGGGAGAGGCCCAACCACCTCCTCTTCCCATGGAGTGCCATCTTGTGCACCCCTCCAGAATAATAATAATAATAATAATAATAATAATAATAATCAATAATAATCTCTCTAATATATATATATCATATTTCAATCTATATAATATATAGTGGCCTCCATCAATCTATGTAAAAATATAGGTGACCGAAGGCAAGTCCAGCAAATGCGTAATAAAATTACTGAAATAATAATAATAAATAGTACATAGTAATAATAATAATAATAATAAATAATAATAATATAATAATAATAATAATAATAATAATAATAATAATAATAATAATAATAAT